>APFE030837171.1:10368-42226 GCA_000404065.3 Pinus taeda
ATGAATGGTCATCACCTTGCTCATAAGTCTCGGTATCTGACATGGTTTTGGAGCAAGATGGGAAAACTGAAGGATAAAATGAACTGCTGCCTCTGCCTGCAAAAATGCTGAGAAGTATGCTGTTTTCAAGGGGAAAAAATCATAAGGGAAATGTTAGGGGAGGGATTTTTAATAAGGAATGGTAAAATATATAAAAACAGGGATTTTTAAGGGATAATTCACAAAATGTTAAACACATCATCTCATCTGCCATTATTAGGAAATCATTTGCAACGAAATACTTTATTAGGATTTAATCATAAGGGAATAAGACTTCTTTTACATCTTGTCATAAGGGAAACAGGATTTTAGGGAAGGAGTAAAGAGGAAAACAAGGCTTGGTTTTGGGGAGACACAGCAATATTCTTTTGCAGACAAGAACTACAGCAATACGTCCATTTTATAAATATACACAGCTGCATTTTTCTTGTTTTTTCTATGGATATACAACAGCAGCATGCCTTCTTTTTTTCAATGACTATACACAGCAATATCTCTTTTGTTCATATTTGGTCATTTTGGCATATTTTTCTCTTTTTCTTTTTACATAACATTTTTATATTTTTTGTTATTCTTTTGTTTTTCTTGCTGTTGTTCATTTAGTTTGCTTGTTGTGGGGAGGGTATTAGGGTTTGGGTAGAAGCATTAGGGTTTTGTAAAGGGATTTGGGAAGGGATAGGGTTTTAGGAATTTGGGATGGTAAATTTAGTATTTAGTGCAAATGAGAGAAGAGATAGATATATTACAACATTTGTGAATTGAATTTCATAGGAAACAAGGAGGGAAAAAGAGGGATTTAAAACCTTGAAAAAAACACATAAACCTTAACATAATGCTTACATTAGCAACAGCCAAATTAATCCATTCACTTGCAATCTTGAATGATAAAACCATTTAGACACATCATTATTTCGTCATCCCTTAGCATCATTCATGAATTTAGAGCCTACCTCGATCGATTTAGCACTTAGGAGGGCGATTTGATCGATTTGGAGGGTTTCTGGACAAAACAGGTCGAGTGGTCGCACCCCTGTTCTGAGTGGTCGCGCCCCTGCTGAGTGGTCGCGCCCCTTGGAAAAACACACTGCAGAGATGGCTCTGAGTGGTCGCGCCCCACCCAACTGATCGCGCACCTGGTTTGAGTGGTCGCGCCCCCTGAAAATGAACCCAACTTGCTGCAAATCGCCTTCTTGACCTCTCACTTGTTCTTGCAAGCTCTCAAATGCATAATGAGACTATGTAGAGGGAAATTTAGTCTTTATAGGTCCAAAATTTGAAATAAATTAAATCACCAAACCCAGTTTCTATGTTTTTTTCTTTGACATTTCACTTTAACACTGTTTTAAGTTCACTTGCCTGAATTGATGTGAGTCTTTAACTCCGTTCTTTTTGCAGTGTGATATCTAATGACTCTGGCCGAGAGAACGAGGTTATTGCCGGCATTCTGAAGAATTTTGAAAATTTTCCTTATTTTTGCAAATTTCACATGACCTTAGGTTTAAAAACAGAGTTTTTAAATCCAAGGTATAAATGAGCTGTAGCTGATGAAAAATATCAATGGAACATATTTACATACCTCCTTCCTGCTTGCTGGAAACTATTAGACCTTTGACTCATGACCTTGCAGTGATTTTGACCAAAACCCTAGACCTAATGCCTAGTGACCAAATTTTGCTTGAAGACTCACTGAAATGACAAAAATTTGACCTTGACACTTCAAAATCACTTTGTAAGAGTATATTTGATCACGGGAGGAAGGCTGGAAAGACTGACACTAACAGGCACAGTTAAAGTTGAACCTGGGTCAGGCCCCATCAAACCAACATACATCACATTTGGAGCACTCACATTGGATCATGTCAATCCTAGAGTGCTTACAACTCATGTGTGCGGGCTAATTAGGGCACATTCCATAAATATAATGGGTTGGTTTGTAACGCAAGTTCATTTTAGCGTCAATTTTTTTTTAGGGCTTTGTAGGCTAATTAACATTCCTAATCCTCATATAAATAGAGGAGAGCATCATTTGTATCAAATCATCATCACTTGTGACTATTTTGAATGATTTCAACATTCTTGAATTCTTGTGGAAATGTAACTCTATGGTGTATTTGGTCATTTGGAGCTATTTCTTTGGTCCTAGAGATGTTATTTTGGAGAAATAAAGGATTGTATACACATTATATCTTGTACGTGCCTTGGATTTGATAAATTTTTGTTCTCATGTCTAATTTATGGAATGATTTTATTATCTAGGGCTTCTATTGAGCTAAGTTATTATTGAAAATCAATTTTATGAAATCTAGATAATGACATTATATGGATTATTCACTGGTGGAATGTGAATGGAAATCCCCTTGGTGTATCTTTAAACTATCTCTCCCAAGTGGTTTTTTTTCCCTCACAAAAGTTACAGTTAGAGTTTTGAGCTAGGGCTTCAATTGCCTTACTCCTTACCAAGATTTAGTAATTTTTTCACTCCCATAGACTCCATCATCCCAAGGAATAGGCACTAGCCTTGTCACTTTGTTGATCACATATAAATTCACTATAAAACTCATTTTCACTATCCTAATATTATTTTAAGGCAATTGAGGCTAAGCCACTAGCTAGGGCTAGGGCACAAAATTCACTAGGGTTCGAGATGTTTAATAGTGGAAGGATTCAAAAATTGAGAGGAAAGTTGGTATCCTCAAAATCAACCCCTTTTAGTGGGTAATCTATCCATCACAAAGCAAATTTCCTTTGCACTAGGCTAATATTTCCTTAGGAAAAAAAACTAGTTTTTCTTAGGCTTGAACTTGAGGCTTGTTGCATTAGAGGAAATTTTAGCCTAAACCTACCCATGAAATTTTCATGTACATAATATGTAAACCAATCAAAATCCTTTAAATTTAAAAAGAGATACATGGAAATATTTTGGAGGGGGAAAAAAACCTACTTTTTAATTGTATTTTGGCTTATCTTCTTATAGGTCTACTCAAATTTCAAGTGTAGACACCTCTTAGATGCAAATTTTAATTACACATCCAATGAGTGTCTACACTTGAAATTTGAGGAAACCTATTAAGAGATAAGACAAAAATACAAATAAAAAAAAGGTAGTTTTCTTCTTTTCCCTCCAAAGTTCATAACTCTTATTTTATAATTTTTCCTTAAGAGGCCTCTTTTAGGCTGAAATTTCCTCTAATGAAGGCTTCTTATTCCATTGATTATTGATATTCATTGTTTGGAAGCCTTTTATTGGTATATTTACTCTAGGTTAATCCATTTGTCTTTCTATATTTGAAATCCTAGATCATATGTGCCCTAAAAAGGCCTATTAGAGGATGCAAATTTCCCAATTGTGTTTGTTGAGCCTTGTTCTTAGAAAGAGTTATTATCCATTAGCCTTGCTTGTCACCTTTACCATTGAAATTGTTATATCCTTAGGTGGCCTATTTAAAAGGAAGCCTCCCTAGTGGTGAAAGTTCAAAAAAGAGCAGGAGGTGGTGTTTGTGGTGATAGTGGGCCACACCTCATTGTTGTCCCTTGGTCTAGCTTTTTCCTTGTAGGTTATCCTCTTATAAGATGTGCTAGGTTTTGACGCTACAAGACTTAGGAAATTCTAGGGCTTGAGAAACTTTAATTTTACATCAAAGATTCAACTTAGAGACATTAGAAGGTTTGTTTCTCTTTTTGTTGATCATATTTTTCAAGAAAACCTTTTCCTTGTTCTTGTACACCTACTTGTGCTAATTTGAATCGTATTTTTAAAACCCTAGGATATAGGCTTTTACTTATAGGCCATCTTCATAAGTACAATATTATTTGCCATAAACAATTCATTCATGTTCTTAGTTTAAGTGCCTTGATTAAACCTATCAAATTATCACCTTGATCCTTTTGACCTAGAAAACATTTTAGGTGACTTATATTGTTAAGCCTCTCGTGTGGTGGAAGTTCCATGTTACCCACAAAATTGGGAAACCCCATAGGATAAAACTTTTCTATTAGTTTGGATAGTTAACAACATCTAATATTCTCTTCTTGATTATGATATGCCATGTACATATGCCACCTGCATTATCTACATACCTCTTGCATAATATGACAATGTAATAATGTAAAAGCATAATATGACAATGTTGTAAACATCTCAATTTTATCGTGAAAAATTTGTGAAATTGTGATTTTTGGCCAAGTTGATATTTTCCAATTTTTACCAATATTTTTGTGGTATCTTAATTTCGTTGATGTTTGCTCACTTTTACTGATATTTTCTCAATTTATATGACTTTTTGATTTTTTGAACCCTTTTCCATTAATATCTTGATTTTAATGTCCGCATCATTATAATATGGATATAAAGAAAGAAAATGAAGAAAATCAAAATGCAAAAGATGGTTGAGACATAAATTAGTGCTTGGGAAGAACCCTTGAATGAACTCTACCCTCGTCATTAACCATCATATGATTACTAAGCCTTTCAAGCTCCATTTCATCAAAAGGAACCCTCGCATGTACAAACCCTAATGAGCGATGAACTTGTTGGCATTATGACACAGGTTTGGCGCTATGTCACAGGTGTTGTCCTTGATGGCAACTCATTCAAATGACAGATCATAGTTCAGGCTCTTAGAATGAAGGAAAGAAAGATATACGCAGGTTCCCCTTAACCAAGCCATGTATACACGCGAGTTCACCAACCAGAAGGTGTGTATGCATATACACGCACTTTTGCACAAGGAAAGACGCGTACGTGTTGGAGAATTTGGTTTTGGTCCGTGGTATTTGGACCATGGTATTTTTCCCCATGGTATTGGTCCAAGGTATCTTGTCCGAAGTGTTGACCCCAGGTATTTGGTCCAAGGTATTGATTTTAAGTGGTTTTGGACCATGGTATTGAGTTAGGCCTAAGATTATAAAAGGAGGAGGAGATCATTAGGCAAAGGCACTCAAGAAATTGAATATCCAAAGAAGAGCAAGATCTAGAATATTGGTCATGGGGTTATGGTGCATAGCTGGATCTGAATCAAGGAAGAACCTGAGCGCTTGAGGAAGGATAAGTTCTATTGATGGGTCAAGATCTTAAGGCTTGAAGAGAAGTATCTTTATGTGGTTTTGATCTTTTATCTAAATAGTTGGCACATGTCGTAATCTGTAAATTTGATGATTTGGGAATAACTGATGTCTGAATAGTTGTAAAGGTTAAATCATCTTTTACATATTTGTACGCAGGTTCTTTACAACAAGGGCATGTATACATGTTGGTCAAGAATTTCAAAACAGTGTATACGCAGGTTTGTCATGAGAAAAGTGTGTATGCACATAGGTTTGACACATTAAAGTAGCTTACACCTCATAAAATATGTTTTAGCTACTTCTGTTTGTTGTTGCAGTGTTCTGGGTTCTAGCTTGGGTTCTGTGGTTACTATTACTATGTTCTGGTTACAGCTTTCAGAAAAGTGATTGTTTGATTCAGTTTTGGTTGGTACAAAGGAGATTGGTTGATGTGGATATATTTGATGTTTGATTGATGTTATTGATGGATCCAGTATGAAAATTTATGAAACGTGTTCCCTGGAAGAAAAGAGAAGGTTGTAGCCTTCTGTAGGTTAGCACCTACGTACTAGTACATCAGCTAGTGCAAGAGCTAAGGGGGTTGTAGCTCCCTTCTATGAGAAGATGGAGAATGAGAGAAGGTTGTGACCTTCTGCAAGTAGAAGCTTG
Organism: Pinus taeda; assembly: GCA_000404065.3. Lineage (NCBI taxonomy): Eukaryota > Viridiplantae > Streptophyta > Pinopsida > Pinales > Pinaceae > Pinus > Pinus taeda. The sequence goes on from APFE030837171.1 coordinate 16,120, forward strand.
CATACTGGTATAAGATTACCCTAGTACAGAAATATTGTAAAAAGAAGTTTCTTATTAGAAGAAGATAGAGACGAATTGCAGCAGATGGTTTTCACCCACATTGGATTTCCACGTTATATATTGTGTTCTTGTGTGTGATTGTCTACTTTGTTTTTACTGTACCTAGTTATTGTTATATTTTTTTGATGCACAGATTAAAGATCAACATCTGATGAATTTACTAAATTACAAGTCTGCAGGATATATGCTAGTTTTCTTAACAACAATTGCGTATATACGCAAGTTTCATTAACTGAAGTAGCATATACAAATATGATTGTCAAAAGAAATATTATTGACTTGCTAATACTGATTCACCTCCCCCCCCCCCCCCAGTATTATTTCCAACAATTGGTATCAGAGCCAGGTTCTTCAGAAGAAGCTTGATCGCCTGAAGGAAGATCTATCATCATGAGTAACTACGAAAGAGAGGCATCCATTAGACCACCAATCTTTGATGGGAGAAACTTCATCTATTGGAAGGTAATAACCACAGCCTATCTTCAATCTCTTGGACTATATGTTTGGAAAATCGTGGAAGGAGGATACACATTTCCATCAGCAATGCCTACAAATACGACAGGTAAAAAGATGTATGAAACAAATGCCAAGGTTATCAATACTCTATTGGGGAGTCTGACACAATTAGAATTTGTCAAGGTTATGCAACTCAAAACTTCCAAAGAAATATAGGACAAGATCATTCTAAGCTATGAAGGAGACGATCAGGTAAAACGTGCAAAACTACAATCTCTCATAATTCAATATGAAACTCTTAGAACGCACAATGATGAAAGTATAGCTAATTATTTCTTACATATATATGAGATTGTTAATCGCATAAAAAACATGGGTGAAGAGATAAAAGAAGTTACTTTAGTTGAAAAGGTTTTAAGATCCTTGTATTCTAAGTTTGAATCAAAAATTTATGCCATAGAAGAAAAGTAGGATCTTCAGAGTATCACTATGTCACAGCTGCATGGAATCCTAACTGCTTATGAAATGAGAAAAGGGGGTCCATCAGATATGAGAGAAGCAACATTCAAATCTTCAGGGAGAGGAGAACTCAATGAATCTAGACATATGTCAGAAGGAGAGGAAGAAGAAAACTTTGTCAAGAACCTTCAACAGGGTTTTGGAAGATTTAGAGGTAAACTACCTTTCAAATGTTTTGCTTGTGGAAGAGTCAGTCATTATGCTGCCAAATGTCCTCACAAAGGTAAGCTTGATAAAGATAAGGAATCAACATAATGGAATAGAAAACAAAGTGTAAATAAGAATAGCTACTATACGCATGAAGATAGTGATGGTTTATCAAATAGTGATGAAGATGAAAATAGTAATGATTATAGACTTCTCATGGCTTTTGAAGATGATAATTTTTCGGATGCTTTAGATGAAGATGGTCTCTATGAAGAAATTTCTAAACTTAAAATATATTTAGAAGAAAAGAGTATAATTATATATACTCTAACATTCCAACTTGCTAAAAGGGAAAAACATAATGAAAAGTTAGAATGTGAAATTGTGAGTCTAAGAAAAGATATTGAGAAAACAAAAGCTCTCAATCTTAGGTTTGCTAAAGGGTCAGAAACTTTAGATGAAATTATCAAAGTGTAGCATTCTCCATTGATAAAGATAGGTCTTGGATATACTGAAAAATCATCTGAAGGACAGAAACCATCAACCTCCATAATCTATCTTAATGTAGCAAGGAGAAGTGAAGAGGTTGATAATCGCTAGTAAAGGCTTAAAGCAGATCACTAGGTAAATCGAGTTCAATCTACTTCAAGAATGAACATAAGCTATAACCAACCACAAGTAAATCATTCCCGATTTTCTTCAAGAATGAATTTCGATGGAAACTACAATCACTAGGTCAGTAGATTCGATAATCGCTGGAATTTCTTTAATGGTGAATGTTTTTCATGTCATAACTTTGGAGACAAGGTTGCTCAATGTGTTGCTTACAAGACCATCATGACTAGAGAAGCACGAAATCAAAGTAATGTAACTGGGATCATGAAAAGGACCTACAATAACTTTTCTCCTCTTGAAAATGAAATAGAATGCTTTATCTGTAGCAATTTTAGTCATGTAGATTCTGAATGTAGGAACAAGTTTTGGCAAACATCTCAGAAGGAGCAAACTTCATTGGGTCCCAAAACATGGAGAAAGTAAAAACCACAAACAGAAAGATGTGGTATAGCCTTGTATGCAGAAGGAAAAGAAAATCAATGGTATATTGATAGTGGATGCTCGAAACACATGACAGGTGATAAAGAAAAACTTCAGTCATATAGTGCCTTAGAAAAGGAAAAGAAGATCTCATTTGGAAATGACACCCCTGTTGTCATAAAAGGTAAAGGCTCTCTTCTCTTAAAATAAAAAGTTGAATCTAGGAATGTTATGTATGTTTATGGTCTTAAGCATAACCTATTGAGTGTCAGTCAAATGTGTGATCAAGGAAATGAAGTAGTATTTCAATCAAATGGATGTGTTGTTCGTGAGCTTGATATAGGAGAAACAATGATCAAAGGCATAAGAACTCAAAATAATTTATACATACTCAAGGGAGGACAACAATAGTGCTATCTAAGCAAAAATGATGAACATTGGCTATGGCACAGAAGATTGGGGCATCTAAGCTTCCCTCAAATAAGGAAAGCATGCAAATTCCAAGCTGTTTGCGATCTTCCTAACATCATAATTCTAGAAAATACAATATGAAAATCATGTCAATTTGGTAAGCAAACCAGAGCACATTTCCCAGCAAAGGAAGGATCAGATAGCAAGCCTCTTGAACTTGTTCATACTGATTTATGTGATCCTTCAAGGAAAAAGTCACCTCGTGGAGAAGAATACTTTATATTTTTCATTGACGATTTTTCCAAGATGTGTTGGATAGGACTTCTAAGGCACAAAGATGAAGAATTTGAAAATTTCAAAGCCTTCAAAGTTTTGGTTGAAAATGAATTAGATCGCAAAATTAAATGCCTTAGATTTGATCGTGGAGGGGAATTTACCTCAGATGAATTCTTTGACTTTTGTGAATAACATCGAATAAGAAGAGAATTTTCCACCATAAGGACTCCTCAAAAAAATGGAGTGGTAGAAAGGATGAACAGAACTATTCAACAAATGGCTCATGCTATGCTAGATGAGTCTGGAACTCCTGCAACCTTCTGGGGTAAAGCTGCATTTGCTGTCATCACTATTCTCAACAAAACAAATGTTCGGGTAAACAACACTCAAACTCCACATGAGCTTTGGTATGGTAAGACTCCTATTGTAAAATATTTCAAAGTTTTTGGAAGCAAATGTTACATTCAAAAGACTGATGAAAAACTTGGCAAGTTTGAACCTAGAGCAGATGAAGGAATTCTCCTTGGTTACTCTTCCCGAAGTAAAGGATACAAGTGTTATAATAAAGACTAGGGAAAATTGTTGAAAGTATTGATGTTGTGGTTGATGAAGTAGGCGAAAATCCAAAGCATGTAAAAATTAAAGAGTGGTAAGAAGATGAGAATTATCCTTCCACATCAAATCAGACTAATGCTGAAGCAGAAGAAACCAATGAAGCACCAAAAGAGGAGATAATGACAAAAAAAAGACTCCATCCAGATATGTTCAGAAAAATCATCCAGAGACTCAAATTTTGGGACAGAAAGAGGCAGGTGTGCAGACAAGAAGAACTATTACAGAAGCTTCAAGCTATCTAACATTGCTTTCCTCCATCAAATTGAAAAATATACATGAAGGATGCAAATATGAATGTTGGGTCAAGGCCATGAATGAAGAGCTTGAGCAATTGAAAATAATAATACTTGGGAATTAGTTCCTAGACCTCATGATAAGAATGTCATAGGAACCAAATGGATATTCAAAAACAAGCTCAATGAAAATGGAGAAGTTATTAGAAACAAGGTGAGACTTGTTTGTAAAGGGTATGCTCAACAAGAAGGTATAGACTTTGAAGAAACTTTTGCACCTGTTGCTAGACTTGAAGCCATAAGAATGTTCCTTCCTCTTTCTAGCTTTTAGAAGTTCAAAGTATATCAAATGGATGTGAAATATGATTTTCTTAATGGAGATCTAGAAGAAGAAGTATATATTGAGCAACCAGATGGATACATCCTTGGAAATGATCCAAAACTTGTATGCAGACTCAGAAAAGCTCTCTATAGTCTAAAACAAGCTCCAAGGGCCTAGTATTATCGTCTTGACAAATACCTTCATCAACAAGGTTTTTCAAAAGGATCAGTTGATAACAATATATATATATATATATATTATATATATTATATATATTATATATTAAAATATTGACAATGATAAATTGCTAATACTTGTTGTGTATGTTGATGATATCATTTTTGATAGCAATGAATAAGCCATGAGTCAAAACTTTGCTTTGGTAATGCAGAAAGAATTTTAAATGTCCCTGCTTGGTGAGCTCACATATTTTCTTGGTTTACAAGTTCAACAAAATAAAGATGGTATTTTTCTATCACAAACTAAGTACCTCAAGCAGATCTTGAAGAAATATGGCATGGAATATTCTAAACCAGTATGTACCCCTATGGTAACAGGATGCAGCCTCAACCCTAATGATGAATTAGCAACAATACATCAACCAACCTACAGATCCATGATTGGTAGTCTTCTCTATATAACAAGTACCCAACCAGACATCATGCATCAATAGGAATAGTTAGAAGATTCCAAGCAAATCCAAAGGAAGCACACCTTTAGGCAGTCAAAATGATTTTCAAATACCTTCAAGGAACACAAAACTATGGTTTATGGTAACCTAGGGATATAGATCTTACACTTCATGCATATACAGATGCAGATTGGGAAGGAAGCATGGATGACCGAAAAAGCACTAGTGGTGGTGCATTCTATATGGGTTCTAGATTAATATCTTGGTTTAGCAAGAAACAAAGTTCAATTGCATTATCTACAGCTAAAGCAGAATATGTGGTTGCTGCATCTTGCTGCACACAACTCCTTTGGATGATGCAAACGTTGCAATACATTCAGATCACATGTACTCCACCCATCTCCATTCTATGTGATAATAAAAGTGAAATCAATATTTCAAAGAATCCAGTCATGCATTCCAAGACCAAGCACATACCTATCAAATAACATTTTCTCTGTGAACAAGTGCTTCAACAAAAGGTCAAATTGGAGTATGTTCCCTCCAAAGAAAAGATTGCTGATATATTCACCAAACCACTGCCCAAAGAGACATTTGAATATCTCAAACAGAAGCTGGGAATAGTTGATGCATCATCTTGCTTTTGAAACCTATCTGATTCAGAAAAAATTGGTTGTACACGAGTTTCATGAAGCATATCTGCGTAAATATGCTGGTTGCTATGGATACATTTGTGTATATGTTGGTTTGAAGAAAAACAATGGGCTCGACTTAGGATGAAAAGAGTCTAATATGGGTCTGACAAATACCATCTGGCATAGGCTCAGGGGGAGCATATGCTTCTAATAATGCATTTTTGGCATTATCTTAGAAGATCTTGGTACATTTTCACAGTTGTTTTTTATGACAAATCATAGTTCAGGCTCTTAGAATGAAGGAAAGAGAGATATACGCAAGTTCCTTTTAACCAAGCCGCATATACATGCGGGTTTGCTGACCAAAAGGCACGTATGCGTATACATGCACTTTCATGCAAGGAAAGGTGCGTAAATGTTGGAGAATTTGGTTTTGGTCCATGGTATTTGGATCATGGTATTTTGACCCATAGTATTGGTCCAAGGTATCTTGTCCAAAGTGTTGACCCCAAGTATTTGGTCCAAGGTATTGATTCTAAGTGGTTTTGGACCATGGTATTGAGTAAGGCATAAGACTATAAAAGGAGGAGGAGATCATTAGACAAATGAACTCAAGATATTGAATATCCAATGAAGAGTAAGATTTAGAATATTGGTCATGGGGTTATGGTGCATAGCTGGATCTAAATCAAGGAGGAACCTGAGTGCTTGAAGAAGGATAAGTTCTATTGATGGGTCAAGATCTTAAGGCTTGAAGAGAAGTATCTTTATGTGGTTTTTATCTTTTATTTGAATAGTTGGCACATGTCGTAATCTATAAATTTGATGATATGGATATAACTGATCTCTGAATAGTTGTAAAGGTTAAATCATCTTTTACATATTTGTACACAGCTTCTTTACAACAAGGGCACATATACACATTGGTTAAGCATTTCAAAACAACGTATATGCAGGTTTGTCTTGAGCAAAGTGTGTATGCACACAGGTTCAACACATTGAAGTAGTGTACACCTCATAAAATATGTTTTAGCTACTTATGTTTGTTGTTGCAGTGTTCTGGGTTTTGGCTTGGGTTCTGTGGTTACTATTACTATGTTCTGGTTACAACTTTTAGAAAAGTGATTATTTGATTTAGTTTTGGTTGGTAAAAAGGAGATTGGTTGGTGCGGATATATTTGATGTTTGATTGATGTTATTGATGGATCAAGTCTAAAAATTTATGAAACGTGGTCCCTGGAAGAAAAGAGAATGTTATAGCCTTCTGTAGGTCAGCAACTACGTACTAGTACATTGGCTAGTACAAGAGCTAAGGGGGTTGTAGCTCCCTTCCAGGAGAAGCTGGAGAACAAGAGAAGGTTGTAGCCTTCTGCAGGTAGAAGCCTGTGTACTAGTATAAGACTGCACCAGTACAAAAATATTGTAAAAAGAAGTTTCTTATTAAAAGAAGATAGAGACGAATTGCAGCAGGTGGTTTTCACCCACATTAGGTTTCCACCTTATATATTGTGTTCTTGTGTGTGATTGTCTGCTTTGTTTTTACTATACCTGGTTACTGTTATATGGTTCTGATGCACAAATTAAAGATCAACATTTGATGAATTAACTAAATTATAAGTTTGCAAGATATATGCTAGTTTTCTTAACAATAGTTGCGTATATATGCAAGTTTCGTTAACTGAAGTATCGTATACAAATCTAATTGTGAAAAGAAATATTATTGACCTACTAATACTAATTCACCCCCCCTTCTCAGTATTATTTCCAACATAACTGCCTCATTTTAAGGGGTAAAATTAAATGATATATCATAACATCAAAGTTCTAAGCCTTGAGCTATGCATCATAATACAAAGAATTACTAAAAGAAGTAAAATGCACACTATAGGGGTGGAAAAAGTAGGTCGAGCTGGGTAACTCAAGCCCCCACAATTGTTGCCTCCATTACTTCTATATTCTCATGATGTGGATCCCCAATAGTTTGCCCCCTTAACCATGTCACTTGGCCATGAAGCCTTTCCCCTTCTATTGCCATTCATTTACAATAACACCTATTGATTGAGGGGTTGACCTTGGAAATTCCACTTCCCCTTAAGGGTTGGAAGCACCTAATGCGGTTGACCATTAGCCACTTTTATCAAGGTAGGGAACATGTAGGTTTTAAACTTTTAAGCCCGTACAAAAATTACCTGCATACAAATTCTAAAAACAGAAAATAAACAATGGTGAGAGCATAACAAATAAAACAAATATACATAGATATTTTCCCCTAGATCCCAAAACCAGGATTACCAGATTGAATTTTCATTATGTTCCTTTCAATGTTACAATACATATATATACATGTTGAAGCATCCATAAACCCCAATACATTAACCCTATATTAGAACATAAACACATTTCCCTTTACCGGATCTACAAAATACCATGGACCGAAAACCATCGTGCCCAAAACCATGTCTGAAATCCATGCACAAAACCATAGGTAGGTTCGCCCACATAATATAGGGTCCAAAACAAATTTCCCCAGGGTACTGCCTCAGACCCCGTAGAGGGGGGCTACCACCCACCTCAAACCCCCTGATAGGGGGGGCTTCCTCCCACCTTGTGACCCCTCGTTGCACCCAACGCAACAAACAGAGCTCTCGACCCCCCCTCTAACCCCCGAATTTAACTACTGGGGCTAGTCGTGGAAAGAATATAACACAACCCAACATTCTCCCACTTGTTGTTTTCTTTCCACAGGGGGCCATAAGAGAGCTTAGTCATTGATTCAACCCTGCAATGCCCATTGTTTCTCTACATCAAGAGAACTTCTCAGTGCTCATAGACTTTGTCAATGCATCTGCAGTATTCTTCAAAATGTCCACCTTTACCAAAAACACCTTTTTGTCTTCTACCATATCCCTCACAAAGTGATATTGTACATTAATGTCCTTTGTCTTTGAATGATAAGCAAGGTTCTTTGCCAAGAAAATTTCACTTTGGCTATCACAGTCTATCCTTATAGATTGTTGTACTAACCCCATACTTGAACACAGTCTCTGCAACCAATCTACTTCCTTGCTTGCATGAGTGGCTGCCATGTATTTTTCTTTTGTAGTTGATAGTGCCACTACATATTGCCTCTTACTCATCCAACTAACTGCACCTCCAAATAGGTTAAACACATACCCACTTGTAGATCTTCTTTGATCCAGATCTCCAGCTGAGTCTACATCAAGAAAGCCACTAATGTCCAAAACTCTGTCTAATATTGGTATTCCTTGGTAGCAAAAACCATAATCACTAGTGCCATGCAAACATCTAAAAACCAGCTTCATTGTTGTCCAATGCTCCTTCCCTGGTTTTAACATAAACCTTCTCAATGCTCCCACTGCATGTGAAGTGTCTAGTCTAGTACAGAACATCACATACATTAGGCTACCCACTGCACTTGTATATGGAACATGTGACATGTCCTCTTCCTGTTTTTGTGTCTTGGGACACTATTCAGTAGATTACATTACACCTACAAGAATAGGAACCTTCACTGGTTTACTATCCTGCATATTAAACCTCTACAGTATTGTCTTGACATACTTCCTTTGGTTTAACTAGAGCTTCCTCTTTACCAATATCATTAATTTCCATGTCCAAAATATAGTTTGCAGCACCAAGATCTTTCATGTCGAATTTGGAGGACAATTTGGTCTTCAAATCCTAAATAATTTATTTGTCATTTCCAACCAGCAACATATCATCCACATACAAGACCAGATAAATAATTGGTCACCAATTAATTTAAAATACTCACAATTATCTTCTTTGCTTCTAGTGAATCCAAGTCCCCATATAAATGTATCAAATTTATGATACCACATCCTTGGTGATTTTTTTAACCCATACAAAGACTTTTTTAACTTTCATACCAGTTCTTTCTTACCCTTCACTACAAATCCTTTATATTTCTTCACGTAGATCTCTTCTTCCAGATCCCCATGAAAAAATTTTGTCTTCACATCCATTTGTTCTACCTCAAAATCAAAAGCAGCAACAACAGATAAAGTAATCTAATAGAAGCTACCTTGGAAATAGGAGGAAAAATATCACAAAAATCAATTCCTGACACCTAGGAATAACCTTTTGCTATAAACCAAGCTTTGTGTTTCTCCACATTTCCTTATGCATTCATATTATTCTTGAACACCCATTTGTTGCCAATGGGTTTCCTTCCAGATGACAACTCAACCAGATTCCAAGCCTTGTTTTTGTGCAAAGATGCCATTTCATCAACCATGGCCTCTTTCCAGAGTTTGTCATCCTTTGAATCTACTGCTTCCTTCACATTTCTGGGATCATCATCAGTAATAGATAAAGAAAAATTCAAATAGAAAGCAGATGGACTATACCTTTCTGGTTTCCTTCTTTCTCGAACTAATCTTCTCACAACCACAGTTTGTGGCTCTTCATCTTTTGATTCCTCTTATATTGTAGAGTTTGATTCTTCCTCCTTTAGCTCAAACTCTATCTTCTTGGGTTCCTTTGGTAGGAATTCATGTTTAATAACATCTTTCATCTCTATAAATACCACATCTTGGATGTACACAACCTTCCTTGTTACTGGGTTCCAAAGCTTTTAACCTTTTAAACCATCCTTATACCCAATAAAGATGCACTTTTCATATTTACTATCCAACTTTGTTCTTTTCTCCTTTGGAACATGTACATATGCATCACATCCAAATACCCTCAGATGTGAAAGAGAAGGTTTCTTACTAGTCCATACCTCTTGTGGAGTCGTATCCTCAAACGCTAATGAAGGTGATATGTTGACTGGGTAACATGCAGTCTCCACCGTCGTTGCCCAGAATTCCTGTCCTAACTCGACACCATTGAGCATGCTTCTTTCCCTTTCCATCAACGTCTTGTTCATTCTTTCTACAACTCCATTTTTCTCAGCTGTGTATGGAGTAGTCCTCTGCCATGCTATACCATGATTCTTACAAAACTCTTCAAATTCCTTCTTGCAAAACTATTCAATGTTATTTTTTCTCAGCACCTTTATCTTCTTCTCTGTCTGGTTTTCCACTAGAGCCTTAAATTATTTAAACCTATCAAAGACTTCAAGCTTCTTCTTGAGGAAATATTTCCATGTATCCTTGAGAAGTCATATATAAATGACACATGGTACAAAGACTTACCTAGTGATCTAACTAACATAGGTCCAAACACATCATTGTGCACAGGATCTAATATTTGTTTTGCCCTCTTACCACCAGAGGGGAAACTCACTTGATTCTATTTCCCATATACACAAATTTCACAGAAACCAAAATCAAGAGAGCTATTATACATGCCTTCTACCATACCTTTACCATCAAGTATTCGAAGGCCCTTCTCTCCAATATGTCCAAGCCTTTGATGCCATAGCATGGTCTTTTCTTTGAAGAGCACTAGATTTTCTGCTCCACTTTTAGGAACCACATAATTTTTGCACCCATCAATAACAATATTTCCTTGTAACTTGTACAGAGTTCCAATCAAAACTCCCCGCATCAATACTAGTGCTCCTTGAACCATCTTATAGGTATCTTTCTCGAACAATGTTTTTACACGTACAACATCTATCTTGCTTACGAAAATCAGATTTCGGGCTAATGCAGGAATATGCAGAACACCCAGAAGTGTTCTAATCCTTATACCTTACAACTTCAACTTGGCCTTTCCACGACCAATGATTCTAGCCTTCCTATCATCCCCTAAGAAGACATCACCACCATCATATTTCTCATACTTGCGGGACCATCTCTATGGGGAGTGAAGTGAAAGGATGCACCTGAGTCAATCAACCATGCCTCATGATCTACATGTGTACTTGAAGAAGAAGCCAAGTACACATACCCACCTTATTCTATGGTGGTTTTCACCTCTGCAGAAGGAGCATCATCATATCCATTTCCTTTCTCAAGATCTTTAGATTTACAATCCCTTTTGTAGTACCCTTCCTTTCTGCATTTCCAACACACCTTTAAAGTTTTTCTTAGAGATTTAGATCTCCCTATAGATTTAGATCTCCCACTCAGACTTATTTTTGTTTCTATTCTGGGACCATCCTTGTATAGAAAAGGCGTCACCATTCTGGCTCTCCATATTTTTCCGTCTCATCTCCTCCGTCAGCAAGGATGATACTATTTCATCAAACTACAAGGCAATTGCATTGCTACCTATTGCAACAACCAGACTATCCCACGAATCTTCTAGAGAACAAAGCAAAATCATTAACTTATCTTCATCTGAATATTTAATATCAACAGACAATAACTAGCTTACCATAGTGTTAAATGCGTTCAGATGCTCTATCACCGAGTCTCCATCTTTCATCCTCGGTTTATACAACATTTTCCATAGTAACATTTTATTCACCAGAGACTTAGATTGGTAAAAAGTACCTCACTTGTCCGACAAAGCCTTCGTCGCAGCTTTCCCTAATACATTTAGTAATACTGAATCTGAGACACACAATCGTATTTTTCTCTCTGCCTTCCGATCCAACTTCTTCCATTCTTCATCAAACATTGTTGTTGGTTTAGTACTTGGATCTACTGCAATCCACTAGTCTTTATCCACCAATAGATCCTCCATATTTAGTTTCCACAACTCAAAACTTTGACCATTAAATTTTTCAAACTCTATCTTTCCACTACTCGCCATCTTCTTTCACCACAAGAATCAATCCCGCAGATCTCCCATTGAATAGGGTCTACCACAGGCCCGAGAAAAACCCCTTAGTAGCAAATGCATCCCCTTGAAGCCAAAATAGCTCTAATAACAAATGTAGGTTTTAAGCCCATACAGAAATTACTTGCATACAAATTCTAAAAATAGAAAATAAACAATGGCGAGAGCGTAACACATAAACAAATGTACATAGATATTTTCCCCTGGATCTCAAAACCGAGACTACTAGATTGATTTTTCATTATGTTCCTTTCAATGTTACAATACATATATATACATGTTGAAGCATCCATAAACCCCAATCCATTAACCCTCGATTAGAACATAACTATAATTCCCTTGACCAGATCTACAAAATAAAATGGACCAAAAACCATCACGCCCAAAACCATGTGCAAAATCCATGCACAAAACCATAGGTAGGTCCGCCCACCTAATATAGGGTCCAAAACAAATTCCCCGGGGTGCTGCCCCAAACCCTATAGAGGGGGGCTACCACCCCCCCTCTAACCCCTGATTTAACTACTAGGGCTAGTCATGGAAAGAATATAACACAACCCAACATAACACCTTTATGAGACTTGGTCTAGTTAGATGTCAAGAGGTGATCCAAGTTTGGTGTGTTATTTTTTGGTAGAAATATATAGGTGTTATGGTGCCTAAGAGGCTAAGGAACACGAGATCTCCAAAAACCAAATAAATGTTTCACAAGAAAAGCCTTAGAAACACCTCAATTATATTGATTATCCAATTATTAATACTTCCCTAAGCCTAACTTAGGAAAATTGGTTAATTAAATTAGATTAATTGAGGGAAATCAATTTTGCTCTAGACTTCTAAAAAAGTGAATTGATGGAGTCACGATGATATTAACCATCAATTGAAATGTTATCATGGAAATTGGTTGGCCAACAAAAGATTATACAAGCAAGTTGATGGGGTTTGGAGAAGATACACAAAAGAGAGTTGAGCAATTTGACTACGTAGTTGTAGTGATTGAATAAGGGTGTAGTTGAATTTAGGGAGATACCGAGCAGCAGGGTTTCAATAAAGAATTGGAAGGAAATTTTCTAGATAAAATTAACGATTTCCAATTTCTAGAGGCAAGAAGGAGGTTGATTTATCTGTAGAGGAGGAGGTCGAAAATAGCTAGTGTAGTAGGTAGTTAGACAGTGTGGGTGGCAAAGGAGACCATTTTAGTGATCTAGTGCTAGATCTATCACCTAGAGGTAGAGAGAGTGGGCCAAGCAAAGTGCTGGAGGAAAATTTACTTACAGGATTGAATTATCGGAGGCTATGCAGATTTCCAATAACAGGTAGTGCGAATAGCCAAAGGGAGTGTGAGTCTGCTAAAGGAGTCAAGATCGAGTTGGAGAGGAGACTTTGAGTCTCCAATATATTTTTTACAATGGAGATAAGTATTTTATAAAGCTTTCCAATATCAGGCAAGAATATCACTCTACTCTCAAATTATTGAAGATTAATCATAATAAAACCCTCATATGTTGCACTGGTTTTCCCTTTGGGGTCTTTCTAGGGATGTTTTGTCTAAAAATATTAGTGTCAGATTTATTGTGTGCATGTGTGTGTGCATTATTTTATCAATTCTAATATTTTATTTTTTCATAATATTTTTGTTTGTGAATATTACAATAGTATATTGTTTGTTATTTGCCATAAATTTATTTACAGAAGAAAAATAAACTCCATAAGTTAGGAGAATAATACCCAATAGCTGCAATCATAGAAATTTCACATGGTACACTTGCATGCTTATATTATCTTAGCTTCTGATGAATGGTTTCTTTCACCAGAGTTTAAGTTAGTTTTGTCAAGTGGTCCATGCAACTCAGGCCTTGAGGGAAGCCTCTCCACAGGTACCTAAGCCTTTCAAAAAGGTTGATGACTTAGTAGATGCAACATTTCCCACTTACACTAGAGTGTTTGACATTGTGATGATTGAGAAAATGATGCATGTCCCAAATCACCCCTAGGACCTCTGATGCTAATATTCTTTGATCTAGTATAGAAGATTCTTAAGGATTGCACCATTCGACCCAACATGTCCCTAAGTTGGCCTTGACACTACTAGATGGGCAGGCTATGATTCAAAGCCTAGATGAGGATGGTATTCCTTGAGATGAGTAGGGAGGGCTTGTTGCACCTGATGGATACCTAATGCTAGAGAGATGAGGCCTTTGTGTTGAGCATTGGAGACCCATGGAGATGACAGGATGACACACTAGCTAGATTTAGGACCCCTGAGGTTACTTTGATATTGATTTGATGGATAATCCTCAAATGATGGATGATCATGGCACATGGAAAAAATTTCAACCTTATACTCACCATCACATGGCATCTAGAGCCCAAAAAGGGCATGAAATCATCACTTAGAGGCTAACGACTCATATGTGTGGGTCTTTTGTGGCATAATTTTTCATTGAGCAAGTGGGTTGCCTTGTAAGTCAAGGTTAGATGTTGTTAAACTTGTCGTAGGGGCTTCAAAGGCTAAAATTAAGTGTGATATATCTCATATAACTAAAGGCGACCGCACTTCTCATTTCATCAACAATTGTGAACTATTTTTTCCCTCTTCAAGATTTTGGCCTTGTTGTTGTATCCTTGTACTCTTGTGGAGATGTGATATTTGTGGATAATTGATATTGGAGGCTAGCTATTATTGTGGAGACATTACTCTGGGATAATGAAGGATTTGTTCATGCATATCTTGTGAATATCTTTATTGTTGAATATCTTTTAATGGTTATTGTATACAATGATTTTTGCTAGGGTTTCTGTTGGAATAATGATCCATTTGAAATTATTCAAGTTATTATTTTTGTGTGAGAGAAATTTATGGAGAAATTTGAGTGATTTGTGAGAGATTTATGTAGTGATTGTTGGGATATTTCTAAATTTTATTGAGAGATTATAGGAGATGGAAAATTTTGAGATCTCTCCTCACATGTATAAATATCTATGTTTGATATTCAAATTAGCAAAGAGCCTGATTTGCATTATAGTTAAATGTTTTATTATGCAATTTTGCTGACATAATTCTTCATTTGGTATACTCATTTTCCATAGAATTTGAAAACGAAGTGAAAACTTTGATGTGTAAAGCTATAAATTTTTGTACAAACTATGCGAAGAAAGCAACATTGTGTTGCCATGGAGAAAGTAGCTTTGAGTCGTGGGTCATTGAGCTTTCATAAACCAACAACGTGGAACAAAACATGTTGAATGTTGCTTGGAGTTTTATACGTGGTGTGGAAAATTTTCACTGCATTGAACAAATCAACATGTGTGCTTTTGCCAAATTTTCAATGCGTGACTCTATGGTGCATTTTGTCATTTGGAGCTATTTATTTGTATTGGAGATGTTATTTTGGAGAAATAAAGGGTTGTAAATGCATTATATATTGTATGTGCCTTGGGTTTGATAAATTTTTGTTCTCATGTCTAATTTATGGAATGATTTTATTATATAGGGCTTTTATTGAGCTAAGTTATTGTTGAAAATCAATTGTCTGAAATCTAGATAATGATATTATATGCATTATCATTGGTGAAATGTGAATGGAAATCCATTTGGTGTATCTTTAAAATATCTCTCCCAAGCGATTTTGTTTTCTCACAAAAGTTACAGTTAAATTTTTGAGTTAGGGTTTCAATATTTCCTTACTCCTTACCAAGATTTAGCAAATTTTTCACTCCCATAGGCTCCATAATCCCAAGGAATAGGTAGTCGCCTTGTCACTTTGTTGATCACATATGAATTCACTATATAACTTATTTTGTCAAACTTAATGTTATTTTTGGCCACTTAAGGCTAAGCCACTAGCTAGGGCTAGGGCACACAATTCGCTAGGGTTCAAGATGTTTACTAGTGGAAGGATTCAAAATTGAGAGGAAAGTTGGTTTCCTCAAAATCAACCCCTTTTAGTTGCTAATATATCCATCTCAGAGAAAATTTCCTTTGCATTAGGTTAATCTTTCCTTAGGAAAAAACGTAGTTTGTCCTAGGCTTCAACTTGAGGTTTGTTGCATTAGAGGAAATTTTAGCCTAAAACTGCGGGTGAAATTTTCATGTACATAATATGTAAACCAATCAAAATCCTTAAATTTAAAAAGAGATAAGGAAATATTTTGGAGGCAAAAAAAAAAAAAAAAAAAAAAAAAAAACTACTTTTTAATTGTATTTTTGACTTATCTTCTTATAGATTTACTCAAATTTCAAGTGTAGATACTCGCTGGATGCAAAGTTTAATTACACATCCAATGAGTGTATACACTTGAAATTTGAGTAAAATTATAAGGATATAAACCAAAAATACAATTAAAAAAAGTAGTTTTCTTCTTTTCCCTCCAAAATTCATAACTCTTATTTTATTATTTTTCCTTAAGTGGCCACTTTTAGGTTGATATTTCCTCTAATGAAGGCTTCTTATTCCATTGGTGATCTGAAATGGGGACCTAAAGGCTTCTTGTCAACTTGAAAGAACCTCTCCCACTCCAAAGCTTATATATATTCCCGAGATCTATGCTTATGATTGATAATTGCAGAATTAAAAGTTCTTGAAATAGGTGTATGCCTTTAGTTTGCCTTTAACTGACCAAATTCCTTAAGTTTATTTGCTTAAACTGATATGTAGCATATAACAGTGAAACAATGCAACAAATAAACATCATACACATAACAATAATATAATTAGGAGTTCACCCAAACCTCTTGAGCTACGTCTCCATGAGCTCTAGTCAACTCAACTAGGCTCTTTGGGATTATGGCTTAAATTCTTTTACAAGTTCCACATTCAACTCCATAGGATTACAACTAAACTAATGAGCTTAGAATTCCATCTTTATCCCTGGCTATTTGGCTCTTTGGCTCTTAGCTCTCAACTCTCGACTCTTGGCTCTCGGCTCTTGGCTCTTGGCTCATGGCTCTAGCTCTTGGCTCTTGGTGCTCAGCTCTAGCTCTCGGCTCTTGGCTCTTGGCTTTTAGCTCTCAGCTCTGGCTCTTGGCTCTGGCTCTCGACTCTTGGCTCTCGGCGCTGGCTCTTGGCTCTTGGCTCTCATCTCTGGCTCTCGTCTCTTGGCTCTTGGCTCTTGGCTCTCGGCTCTAGCTCTCAGCTCTTGGCGCTCGGCTCTAGCTCTCTGCTGTTGGCTCTCGGCTCTAGCTCTTAGCTCTTGGCTCTTGGCTCTTGGCTCTCAGCTTTGGCTCTCGTCTCTGGCTCTGGACTCTTGGCGCTCGGCTCTTGGCTCTCAACTCTTGGCTCTCAGCTCTTAGTTCTCAGCTCTAGTTCTCATCTCTTGGCGCTCGGCTTTGGATCTCGGCTCTTGGCTCTCAACTCTTGGCTCTTGCCTCTAGCTCTCGGCTCTTGGCTCTCGGCTCTAGCTCTTGGCTCTTGGCTCTCGACTCTAAAGCTCTTAGGATTTCTGGCTCTCAGTGCTCAAGTTCTCAAGCTCTCTGTCTCTTCCTCATCCTAAGGAATCATCCCTAGGAAATTCGCCCCCAACCTCTGGTGGCTCTATGCCACTATCAGCTATGCGGCTATGGGATGTTACAGCGTCAGCTCTCAGGAGAGAAAACTTCCCTAAAGGGAGCCTGATGCGAGCTCCTTGAAGGGATACTTGCTCTCTCAAGGGAAAACTTTTCTTCTTCACTTAGTTCTCTAGCCTTTGAGGAATCCTCCGATTCTGCGGCTTCCATTCATTCCTCTCCGTGTCATCATTCCTCTGTGGTTCTTTAGCTCCTTCTGCTCCCTCTAGCTTTGTGGCTGTGTGGCTCTACATCTAGCTATCTGGCTTTGTGTCTCTGTTCCTGGCCCTCTGGCTCTGTGTGTTACATAACACATTCCTATTACAGTGCATCACTATCACAGGAAACGCATCATGGTTATAAAACACTCACTTACAGCGTGGCACAATGATTTTAGAATAGGGACAGTTACAAAGAAAATACATAGGCGGCCTTTCTTTAGACGAAATCCCGAAAATGACCATAATAACCAATACACAGGAAATACATGGCAAAATAGATTAATCCGGATCTCAAGGAACAATAAACTCAACACTATAATGTCATCGGGTCTGCCCATTATAATCGCATGTTGCATGGTGCATTGGCCCCTTTGCATTATCGCAATCCGATTTACTGATCTTAAATCACTTCGATCAGTGCCTCATCAGCTATTGATATTATCGCTATATTGCTTATCGACAGTCACTGCTTCCATGGTCCGTAGCCCTTAAGCTCCCCCAATCAGCGATCTCCAATCAGATCTTGACCATTGATTCCTTTTCCAATACGATGGCTCAAAGTGCTCATCACCATCAGCCTATCGCATATTGCAATGCACAATGGCATGGGTCTTGGTGCTATGCTCCTCCGATCACCGATTGCCGATATCGGCACATCACATATCGCAATCACAATGCATTGTTGCATGTCAACGACCCTTTGTATTGTGCTACCCAATCACCAATTGTCGATCATCGATATCAGCGCATCACATATTGGCCCTTCGCAATGCTACAGGTCCTTCCCCTTGGGTTATGTGTGACGCGATATTGTGATGTGAAAAATTGCAATCACATATCGTTGCATCCTTTGGCCTATAGTAAGTCTGCTCCATTGGCATTTTCTGACGTGATTTCCTTAGAGGGCCTTAAGTCCATTTTTATAAGGAAATTCCTCCTTTTTAAAGGACATTGGGCCAACTTTTTTCTGCAATAACTCCTTCATTTGGAGTCCATTCTGGTCCATTCAAATTGCAGTAGATTCAAATTGAAGAGATCTACGCAACGAGACTATTTTTAGGAGCATCCTTTGACTTCCATTTTTGAGCATTTAGAAAGTCCTTAAGGATCATTTTCTGATCAATTGGTTTTTGATATTCATTGTTTGGAAGCCCTTTTTTGGCCATTTTACTCTAGGTTAATCCATTTGTCTTTATATCTTTAAATCCCTAGATCCTTTGTGCCCAAAAGCCCTATTAGAGAATGAAAATTTCCCAATTGTATTTTTCAAGCCTTGTTCTTAGAAAGAGTTATTCTCTATTAGCCTTGCTTGTCACCTTTACCCTTGAAATTGATATATCCTTAGGTGGCCTATTTAAAAGGAAGCCTTCCTAGTGGTGAAAGTTCACAGAAGAGCAGGAGGTGGTGGTTATGGTGACAGTACGATACACCTTACACCTCATTGTTGTCCCTTGTTCTAGCTTTTGCCTTGTAGGTTATCCCTTTACAATATGTGCTGGATTTTGGCACAACAAGCCTTAACAAATTCTAGGGCTTGAGAAACTTTAAATTTACATAAAAGATTCAACTTAGAGTCATTTGAAGGTTTGTTTCACTTTTTGTTAATCATATTTTTCAATAAAACCTTTTCCTTATTATTGTACACCTACTTCTGTGATTTTTGAATCATATTTTTAAAACCCTAAGATACAGTCTTTACCTTATAAGCCATCTTCATAGGTACATTATTCTTTATCATAAACAATTGAGTCGTGTTCTTAGTCTAAGTTCCTTGATTAAACCTATCAAAGTGTCACCTTAATCCTTTTGACCTAGAATACCTTTTAGGTGACATATACTAGTAAGCCTCTCGTGTGTTGGAAGTCCATTGTTATCCACCAAAATGTGTAATCCCATAGGAGAAAAATTTTCTCTTAGTTTGGATAGTCAACAACATCTAATATTCACTTCTTGATTATGATATGTCATGTACATTAGCCACCTACATTATCCACATACCTCTTACCATCTAACATGTCCTCTTGGATGAAGGTGGGCTTCTATTCAAAAGGTACTTTGATCATTTTGCAATCGGTGCTTATACTTGTTTGTTTTGGGAATTTAAGTATTGATAAGGGGGTGATCTAGAATATTGACCAATATTTACCATAAATATGTTCTCACACCTTATTAGCAGGGTTAATCCTTATCCCTAGACTAGTGGAACCTCCCTTAAGGCCTTAGGGTCATAGGAGGGGCACTACTTTGGAAACCCATATTGATATGGCATGTTCATTTTCCCCATACACGATACCTAACACTTTCCTTTTCACAATACAAACCCCTTTTATACCACCTCCCTTCTTTGGGTCCAACTTGTCATTGGTTCATTGGGATTTGGCACCTTGTCGGGAAATATTTCCTTGGAGGTTGTTGTAACTAAAAGAATGGAAAAGCATAATATGAAAATGTTGCAAACATCTCAATTTCATTGTGAACATTTTGTGAAATTGTGATTTTTTGGCCAAGTCGATATTTGCCAATTTTTACCAATATTTTTGTGTTATCTTAATTTTGCTAATGTTTGCTCACTTTTACTAATATTTTCTCAATTTATATGATTTTTTGAACCCTTTTCCACTAGTATCTTGTCGTTAATGTCTGCATCATTATAATATAGACAAAATCAAAGAAAAGGAAGAAAATCCAAATGAAAAACATGGTTGAGACATAAATTAGTGCTTGGGTAAAACCCTAGAATGAGCTCTACCCTCGTCATTAGCCATCATGTCATTCCTAAGAATTTCATGCTCCTTTTCATCAAAAGGAACTCTTGCATGTGCAAATCCTAATGAGCGATTAACTTCCTCATTTTAAGGGGTAAAATTAAATGATATATCATAAAAGTAAAGTTCTAAGCCTTGAGCTATGCACCATAATACAAATAATTATTAAAAAGAAGTAAAAGACACACCATAGGGGTGGAAAAAGTAGGATGAACAGGGTAACTCAAGCCTCAATAATTGTTGCCTCAATAACTTCTACACACTCATGATGTGGATCCCCATTAGTTGGTCCCCTTAACCATGTCACTTAACCATGAAGCCTTTCCCCTTCTATTGCCACTCATTTACAATAACACCTATTGATTGAAGGGTTGACCTTGGAAATACCACTTCCCCTTAGGGGTTGGAAGCACCTAATGTGATTAACCATTAGCCACTTTTATCAAGGTACGGAACACCTTTACAGGACTCGTCTAGTTAGATATTGAGAGGTGATCCAATTTTGAAGTATTAATATGCCCTTAACATGCAAGTTTGGTGTGTTAGTTTTTGGTAGAAGTATATAGGTGTTATGGTATTTATGGTGTCTAAGAGGCTAAGGAACATGAGATTTCTAGACACCACAATTCTCATGATTTGGATCCCCATTAGTTGGTCCCCTTAACCATGTAACTTGACTATGAATCCTTTCCCCTTCTATTGCCACTCATTTACAATAACACCTATTGATTTAGGGGTTGACCTTGGAAATTCCACTTCTCCTTAGGGGTTGGAAGAACCTAATGTGGTTGACCATTAGCCACTTTTATCAAGGTAGGGAACACCTTTACAAGACTTGGTCTAGTTAGATATTGGGAGGTGATCCAAGTTTGGAGTATTAATATGCCCTTGACATGCAAGTTTGGTGTGTTAGTTTTTGGTAGCAATATATAGGTGTTTTGGTCTCTATGGTGTCTAAGAGGCTAAGGAACACAAGAACTCCAAAAAACTAATAATTTTTTCACAAGAAAAGCCTTAGAAACACCTCAATTATATTGATTAGCAAATTATTAATATTTCCCTAAGTGTAAATTACGAAAATTGGTTAATTAGATTAGATTAATTGAGGGAAATCAATTTTTCTCTAGACTTCTGGAAAAGTGAATTGATGGAGCCAAGATTATATTAACCATCGATCGAGATGTGATCATGGAAATTGGTTGGCCAATAGAATATTATACGAGGACGTTGATGGGGTTTGGAGAAGATACAAAGAAGAGAGTTGAGCAGTTCGACTATCCAGTTGTAGTGACTAAGTAAGGGTGTAGTTGAAGCTAGGGAGACACTGAGAAATGGGGTTTCAGCAAAGATATGGGAGTAAATTTTCTAGAGAAAAATTTCACAATTATTTCCAATTTCTATAGGAAAGGAGGAGGTTGATTTATTTGTAGAGGAGGATGTTGAAAATAGCTAGTGTAGTAGCTAGTTTGATAGTGCGGGTGGCAGAGGATCTCATTTCAGTGATCTATTGCTAGATCTATCACCTAGAGGTAGAGAGAGGAGGTAAAGAAAAGTCTTGGAGGCATATTTACTTGTACGAATGAATTCTCAGAGGCTATGCTAATTTCCCAGAGCATGTAGTGTGAATAGCTAGAGGGAGTGCAAGTCTGCTAAAAGATTCAAGATCGAGTTGTAGAGGAGACTTTGAGTCTCCAATATATTTTTTACAATGGAGATAAGTATTTTCTAGACCTTTCTAGTATCAAGAAAGCAGATCATTGTACTATCAAATTGTTGAATATTAATAATAATAAAACCCTCATCTGTTGCATTGGTTTTCCCTTTGGGGTCTTTTTAGAGATGTTTTGTCTAAAAATATTAGTGTCAGATTTATTGTGTGTGTGTGCATTATTTTCTCAATTCCAATATGTTGTTTTTCATAATGTTTTTGTTTGTGAAGATTACAGTAGTGGATTGTTTGTTATTTGCCATAAATTAATTTACAAAAGACAAATAAACTCCATAAGTTAGGAGAATAATACCCAATAGTTGCAATCGTAGAAATTTCACATGGTACACTTACATGCTTATATGATCTTATATTTTGATGAATGGTTTCTACCACTAGAGTTTAAGTTGGTTTTTTTAGGCATTCGATGCAGCTCAGTCCATGAGGGAACCGTCTCCACAGGTACCAACGCCTTTCAAAAAGGCTAATGACTTAGTAGATGCAACATTTCCCACTTACACCAGAGTGTTTGACATTGTGATGATTTGAGCAGATGATGCATGTCCGAGAACACCCCTCTAACCTATGATGCTAATATTCTTTGACCTAGTATAGAAGATTCTTGAGGATTGCACCATTAGACCCAACATGTACCCAAGTTGGCCTTGACACTACCGGATGGGCATGCTATGATTCAAAGCCTAGATAAGGATGGTATTGCTCGAGATGAGTAGGGAGGGCTTGTTGCACATGATGAAAACCTAATGCTAGAGAGAGGAGGCCTTGTGTTGAGCATTGGAGTCCCATGGAGATGACATGGTGACACACTAGCTAGATTTGGGACCCCTAAGGCTACTTTGATATTTATTTGATGGATATTCCTCAAATGATGGATGATCATGGCACATGGACACTTTTTCAGCCTTATACTCACCATCACATGGTATCTAGAGCCCAAAAAGGGCATGAAATCATCACTTAGAGGTTAACGACTAATATGTGTGGGTATTTTGTGGCATAATTTTGCATTGAGCTAGTGGGTTGCCTTGTAAACCAAGGTTCAATGTTGTTAAACTTGTTGTAGGGGCTTCAAAGGCTAAAATTAAGTGTGATAGATCTCATATAAATAAAGGTCACCTCACTTCTCATTTCATCATCAATTGTGAACTATTTTGGCCTTCTTAAAGATTTTGGCCTTGTTGTTGTATCCTTGTACTCTTGTGGAGATGTGATATTTGTGGATAATTGCTACTGGAGGCAAGCTATTATTGTGGAGATATCACTTTGGGATAATGAAGGATTTGTTCATGCATATCTTGTGAATACCTTTATTGTTGAATATCTTTTAATGGTTATTGCATACAATAATTTTTGCTAGGGTTTGTGTTGGAATACTGATCCATTTGATATTATTAAAGTTGTTATTTTTGTGTGAGAGAAATTTATGGAGAAATTTGTGGAGTGATTTTTGAGAGATTTATGGAGTGATTGTTAGAATATTTCTAGAGATGATTGAGAAATTATAAGAGATGGAAAATTCTAAGGCCTCCTCTCACATGTATAAATATCTATGTTTGATAATCAAATTAGCAAAGAACCTAATTTACATTATAGTTAAATGTTTTATTATGTAATTTTACTAAGATAATTCTTCATTTGGTATGAGAGTCATTTCCCATAGAGTTTGAAAACTGAGCGAAAACTTTGATGTGTAAAGCTATAAAGTTGTGTTGCCATGGAGAAATTAGCTTTAAGTGGAGCACAACTATGTTGAATGTTGTTTGGAGTGGAAAATTTTCGCTGCATTAAATAAATTAGCATGTGTGCTTTTGCCAAATTTTCATTGCGTTGAACAAATCAACATGCATGCTTTTTTTTTGGTGAATGTTTGTGAAATATTTTTTAAACATTTGTGTTGTTTTTTGGTAGGGACATGTAATACATTAATGGGATGTGTATTAAAAAAAAGTGGAAAGCTAATTTAACAAGTATAATATGCAACATTGTTGTTTAATACATGTTTTTTTTCAAAAATAATTAATAATTTTAAATTGTATATTATTAATTTTAAATTAATATGATACTTTTTTGGTAGGTAAGCACCCGTAGGGATTTGAACCCAGTGACTTATCGCAAGGAGTGCCTTAAAAGTACACCCCATTCACCATCAATCCAAAGCTCCATGGGCTAATAATATATAATATTAAAAAATGTTTATAAAATAAAAAGAAAATAGAAAATATTTATTAAAATATTTTGATTTTGAAATAAGTTAAATAAGGAAGAGAAATTTGTTATATATTTTATATTTTTTATTTGATTTAAATTTTATTTATAATATGTTCATTCGTTTTTTTAATTGATTAAACTTTAAAAATATTATTAAATTATTTTCTTTCTTTAAGTATTTGATAATAAGATTAAATGTTTTAATTATAGATTTTATGTAAATATTAGGATGAGTAAGATATCAATATTTTCATTTTCACTTAAATATTTAAATGTGAAATTAAATGTTTTCAAATATTTTACAACTTAAGGGATTAATTCAATTGTCATTACAGTTGTGTTTGGATATTTAATAAGTTTTATGCCAGAAAATACTCAATTCTAAACCCCTTGAATAATATATGCATGGTCTATTTCAACAAGTTTGTTATAAATACCATATGTGAATATGGAAAACATACTTAAATTTTCTTCAAAATATTTGAAAAGAAAAATTTAAGAATTAACTTAACTAATTATTGTAGTAAATATTTAATTATGGAATAAAGTATTTATAAATAAAAATAAACTAATATATACATGTATAAATTTCTAATAAAATTACACATAAATATAAAATACTTTACAATTTGTGTAAATCTATTTAAATAAAAATAATATATATATTTTTTTTCTAAGTAAGTTTAATCTATTATTATGATACAAAAAAGGATTTACAATGAGGCTCGGCCTCAGAGGATCTGAGCATAATTCATCACACAATCATAAAAACTATCTTTTACTACCCCAACAGAGGGGAAACCAGTCCCAGAAAGTATGAGTCCAAAAATATCCCACACAGGGGTAACCAATTTGATCACAACATAACAGAAATAGTTTAACCAAAACATAATCCTAACTAGAAGAAACAGAAGACTAAATAGAAACCGAACCGTCGGCAAGACAAAACTCGACACCTGGCAAACCCAACACCTGGCAAACTCGACACCTGGCAAACTCAACATCTGGCACTCAATCGTCTGGGGCTGGTTCCTCCACAATTGGACACACCCACTTGTCTGGATCATTGTCCTCATCCCAAGCGCCACGTCCATGTGCTAGATGTTCTCTCTCAATACTGCATACTCCTACACATTGTCCTGACGTGTCACCTTCGCGACTACCAGAAGCCTACATGTAACTGAGCTTGCCCTCCTCAACAAGTTGACTGCCAGCCACTGCTTTACCATGCAAGGTGGCTCAACCTTCATCAACTTCCCGATCACCAGCGTTGCACCGGGTCTTGTTGCTAGGTTTTGTTCTGTTCTGTTCTTGTGCCCCCTCTTCTACTTTGCATACGGTGGTGGACCATGATGGGGAAGGAAACAAGGGAAGAAGCAATGGGGATTGTGGAGGAATTGATAGAGGAGTGGTGCGGGGAAATTACAAAGGAGTTGTGTGTAGGTTTTAACCCCGTACGGAAATTACCTACATACGAATTCTAAATCACAGGAAAAATAAAAATGCGAGAGCATAACACATAAAACACATATACACAGAGATTTCCCACTAGATCTCAAAACCGAGACTACCAGCTTGA
>APFE030837180.1:2950-36752 GCA_000404065.3 Pinus taeda
TAATTAGAGCCGACATAGCAATAATAATGTAAGGGCACAATAATAACAATAGTGGGCTTCTATGGGGCACAATAGTAACAATATGGGCACTACATGGGTAAATCAATATAATAAGGGGGTTGTACTAATAACAATAAGGGGTTACACTAGTAGTATAGGGGCCTAACATCCTTACCAATTCTAGAGAAAAAATGGGAGAGCATCTCAATGGATTTCATCATAGGATTACCCAAGGCACAAAACAAAGACTATATATACACTGTGGTTGACAGGTTGACGAAATTCACGCACTTCTTTGCAATCTCAATTGATTATTCCGCCAAACAAGTAGCATAACTATTTTTCAAAGAAGTCTTCAGACTCCATGGACTACCTAAAAATAAAGTTAGCAATCAAGACAATAGGTTTATGGGTGCATTCTGCAGGATCTCTTCAAGCTAGTGGGAACATAATTAACCCCTAACACTAGCTACCACCCACAAACAAATGGTCAAACAAAAATTGTGAATAAGTGGACTAAAGGGTACTTACGTAATTATCTGACGAGTCAACAAAAGGCATGGATCAAATGGTTGTACCTTGGGGATCATTTCTACAATACTGCTTTACATTTATCCATTGGGACGATGCCTTTCCGAGAACTATATGGGTATGATGCACTGTCTTTTATCATTAGGGTTTTTGGAGATAGTAAGGCACTAATTGCTAAAGATTGGATACAAGACAGTAAGGGTATTCTCAAGGTAAAGAAAAATTTGCAGACTCTTCCAACTCGACAAAAAATGTATGCATACCATCATGGCAAACAATGCAATTTTGAGGTAGGAGACCTTGTTTTTCTTAGATGGCAACCCTATAGACAATCTACACTCAAGAAAAGAGGTGTAGAAAAGATGAAACCAAGATTTTATGGGCCTTAAAAAGTTCTCTGAAAAATTGGTGAAGTGGTGTATGAGTTATATTTACCAAGCGACAACAAAATCCATAACGTCTTCCATGTATCATGTCTCAAGAAGGTTTTGGAACAACAGGTCATCACCTCTATAAATTTACCACCCTTGGACGAAGAAGGACAATTAAAATTGATTCCAAAGACAATCATGGTTGTACGAGAGAAAAAGTTAAAGGGGCAAGTAATTCCATAATACCTTATTAGATGGAAGAATTTACTAGAGGAGGATGCCAGATGGGAAGGAGAACAAATTTTACAGCACCCAAATCTGCAATTACTTGAGGGAAAGCAATTTCGCGAAGGGAGGATTGCAATGTCATCTTCAAATTGAGGGATAATGAGGCACGAAATAGCCTATCCGACCTCATAGGCTACAATCTTGATAAATAGGTAAAAAACCCAAATTCTCCCAATTTGGGATAAAAGTTGGGTTGGTTTGGGTGAAAGAACCCAAAACTAAGAGTTGTACCCACAACCCCTCACATCTTGAAGCCCATGGTGAAATGTATAAATAAAGAAGAGTTGAGATCAATTGGTCATCATTAATTGAGG
This sequence comes from Pinus taeda, assembly GCA_000404065.3. Classification (NCBI taxonomy): domain Eukaryota; kingdom Viridiplantae; phylum Streptophyta; class Pinopsida; order Pinales; family Pinaceae; genus Pinus; species Pinus taeda. The sequence goes on from APFE030837180.1 coordinate 4,455, forward strand.
ATCAAAACATCTATTTTCTTCCCTATCTTATCTTTGTTTTGGCATATCAAGGACAAATATTTCCTGAGAAGTTCGAATTCTAGTTTGGAACCTGAGACATTGGAGTAAGCTAACGAGATCAAACTCTCTGTGGCATACTTTCCTAAGACAATCAAGGTCTTCTATGGATTGAAAGACGACGTCTGTAGTACCGAGAACAGGATCTAGGTAGGCATTCTGAGTTCTGAGGTCAAAAGAAAACACCCTCTGCCCCCCCTCTTCCCCCCAAAATTGATTTCATGGCATTCTAGATAGTCTGTATACATCTTATGTGGATAAAAGTCCTCATGTACCAAGTGTGAAGTATTCTTGTTGTAGGCAGAAGACTCATGTAGGATGGATCTTGTAACAAGAAGGGTTGAAGATTGTAGGAGACTCAGAATTGGAAGAAGAGACAGTAACAAGTCATATGCAGGTCAAGATCTAGTATGCCTAAGGCAGCGTGTTTGGACGAAACTCGCATAGGTTTTTTAGCTATGTATGAATTCAATATTTGGTTCAAGCATTCTTTCTGATGAATTTGATCTCTAGTCCATTCACTATTAGATGTGGCTCATATCTATTATGTGCGATCAAATGTTGTACAAACTTGAATTATATGTTGTATGGATTCGTTGGGAAATTAACGCTATACTATTAAGTTTAACGTATTGTTGAATGGTACATTTCTCTACTAAGATTAACTATACTATTAGGTTTATCATATTGTCGATGAAAGGATTGAAATTGTTGAATGATACTAAGATTATTGCAACATTAAAAAAGAATAATATTGTTCAGTGAAGAATACAACAATTGTATTGAATGAGATTGTTATACCAGAGAAATAATTTTTTTGTTACAGGAAACGCTAGGGTAGAATTATCCTATCTCATTACATAAAGCTACTAAGATATGTGACCCATATCAAAGATGAGAAAGTGAAGATGCAACTCTTTCTTAGAAAACTTCCACATTCATATCAAGAACATATTGAGTTTGATGAACCCAAAACACTTGATCACACTATCAGGGAGGATAAGTATTGTGATGACCAATCAAAGCAAAAATTGGAATCCTAGATAACATGCAAGAAAGAAAAAGATGGATTCAAGAAGAAATGATCGAAGTCATCATGCTACAAATAGTCTAGGATTCAAATACAGTGTCGTAGCAACGAGTGAGTAGCAGCAAAATTATCCCACTTAAAGTGAGAATAAGCCAATTAGGCGAACAAAAGAAAAGGTAGAAGATCCAAAGAAAGGGCCACTAAAATGCTAAGGGTGTAGGAAGGAGCACCTGATACATGATTTCCCCTACAAGTAGCATAATAAAAAGAGTATTTTTAATGTCCAGGAAGCTACTACAATTGATGGTGTAGCTAGAAGCATACCTAAAACTTATGTGGTAGTTGAAAATTAGCAAGAAAACCACAAAGCTTTAGTGTTGGAAATCGAAGTTGTAATGGCCAACCACTCTAGTTCAGTTATGATTGACCTTGGTTCTAACCTTAACTATGTAGGAATTTATAGGGTAAGTTCCTCAGATAGAACACCAAAGGACACCACTCACAAACAGATCACAGATCAATACACTAGTGTCTTGACATGGTTAAAACCCTGAAAGAGGGAAACAGTCCACGACCTAAGCCAACGCAGCCACTTTAGGAAATTTATTAATAGAAGAAATAAAATTTACATAAGCTTCTCTCATGAACGATCACCCTACAAATGACCCTCCATGCTCTTTAAATAGAGATCATGGACCAATCGGGTGTTAAGCCACGAATCAAGTGTCGGTAATACCAAGGATAAAATGAACCGTCGGATCACTTCATGTCTAGAACATATCATGGCCGTCGAATTGTAAGTTATAAATGTACATAGTAAAGAAACACACTTTACTTAACTTTACACTAGACCAAGTTATACTTAACTATTTCCTATGTGTGGGAATATCCTAACATCCCCCCTTAAGAATAACTTCGGATAGGATTGAAGGATGTACAAATATGACACAATAGGAGAAGGAAGGAGGCATTAGAGCCTATCCCCCCTTAGTGACAACTTCCTGAACTCCAACCATAAATCAAAGTTTAGTAAACTTCGCCTCTGTGAGAGCCTTTAAAGATGTCTACAACTTGATCATCTGTTGAACAATATTGCACTTCAAGAACATCGTCATGAATGAGCTTTCTGATGAAGTGCATGTGTAGTTCAATGTGTTTGTTGCGCTGATGTTGGACCAGATCTTTGCATAGTTGAATGGCACTTTGATTATCACACTAAAGGGTAGTCAGATGTTGCTGCTGAAAGCCAAACTCTGATAGGATCTGATGAAGCCACAGGGCGTCCTTACTAGCTTCTACGACGCCACGATACTCTGCTTCTGCTGAAGAAAGAGAAACGGCACTTTGTTTCTTGCAAGCCCATGTAATAGGTCCAGAACCAAGAGTGGAGACATAACCTGTAGTAGACTTCCGATCATCAAGGTCACCAGCCCAATCGGAATCAGTGCAACCAACCAATAGAGTAGATGTTTCTGCACTGTAATGAATCCCAAACTGAACTGTACCATGAACATAACGAAGTATTCTTTTAGTTGTTTTCCAATGACTTTCATGTGGGTTTTGCATAAACCGGAGAATAAGGCCAACAACAAAGGAAAGGTCAGGACAGGTATGGGTCAGATACAAAAGTTTTCCTACAAGCTAACGGTATAAGGTAGCACCAACTTCAAGGGAAGTACAAGTGACTGAAAGTTTGGCTCCAGACTGAAAGGGAGAAGGGGTTGGCTTACAATCTTCCATGTGAAAGTGGCGTAGAAGATCACAAGCATACTTGGACTGGGAAAGGGAAATACCTTCCTTGAATTGCAAGACTTGAAGACCAAGAAAATAATGCAAGTGTCCTAAGTCTATCATTTCAAACTTCTTTTTAAGGTTGGGATCACTACCAGTAAGGATAAGATCATCAACATAAAGAACAAGAATGGTAAGAGACTTGCCCACTTTCTTGGTGTAGACAATATTGTCAGAATGACACCTAGAAAAGCTAGTATCTAAAAGAAAGCTATCCATTTTGGCATACCAAGCACGAGAGGCTTGCTTGAGACCATAAGGGGATTTCTTAAGCCAACATACAAGGTTGGAGTCTGTTTGTATAAAGCCGGAAGGTTGTCCATATAGATTTCTTCATGCATGTCCCCATGCAAGAAGGGAGATTTAACATCCAACTGATGGACTTCCCATTTGAAAGAGGAAGCAACGGAAAGAACAAGGCAGATAGAGTTCATTTTGGCACCAGGGGAGAAGGTTTCAATATAATCAATGCCTTCAACTTGTGAAAAAACCTTAGCAACAAGACGAGCTTTATGTTTATCAACTTTTCCATCTGGTTCAAACTTGGTTTTGTAAACCCATTTGCATCTAACAAGTTTTTGTCCCTTTGGAAGAGGAACAAGATCCCATGTATCATTTGCCAATAATGAACGATATTCTTCATTCATAGCTGCGTCCCAATCTAGATGGCCTAAAGCTTTTGCAAAGGTGTCAGGATCATGATTTGTTGAAGCTTGAGCCAGTAAAGAAGAGGCTTTATCGAACCGAGAACGTGTACGTTGATGATCTGTAGGATCACCTGCAAGAGAACCTGCTGCATCCCGAGTAGCACAGACCCATTTTGGAAGCTGATGACCTGAAGGAGGATCCTAAGAAGGAGGGGGAGGATTGTCATCCTCGCTCTCATCATCTGAAGAGGAAATATTTTCAGAAGTAGAAGGGATGGAGAGAGGTGACACATCCACTGAACTAGGCTCGTAGACCGATATATTTTCAGCAAACTTTATATCTCTTATAATGATAACATTTTTGGACTTAAGTGGAATAAGTTTGTATCCTTTAACATCTTCTATAATATCCAACAAAAATACATTTTTCACTCATAGGTTCCAAGGCTTTATGTTTCTCATCTGGAATATGGGCCCATGTTTCACTTCCAAAAACACGAAAGTGACTTACATCTGGTTTAATTTGGGCTCCATGCTTCTTCTGGAGTGATATTATTTAAAACCTTAGTAGGAGTGCAGTTTACTATGTAATTTGCACAGTTAATTACTTCTACCCAAAAATTAAGACTAAGTCCTTTAGATTGAAGTATACAATTAGCCATTTCCTTTAAGGTGTGATTCTTCCTTTCAGCTACACCATTTTGTTGTGGAGTATATGGAACAGTATGTTGCATTTGAATTCCATTCTCAGTTCAAAAGTTGATGAATTTGTTGTTAACATATTCTTCGCCATTATCTTAAGAGTTTGATGTTCAGATTGTTTTTTAACAAAGGCCTTAAAGGCCAAGAACATGTTAAATACTTCATTCTTGAGTTCTAAGAAGTATACCCAAGTGCGTCTAGAGAAATCATCAATGAAAGTTAAGAAATACTTGTAGCCAGTGAATGAAACAACTGGAAGTGGACCACATAAATCACTATGCACAAGCTATAAAGGGGCTAAGGTGTGCCAAGAGGCATGTTTTTCAAACATATCCTGACGATGTTTTCCGACTACACATCTGGAACAAACACCATCTCTACAAGATACCATTGGAAGACCTGTCACCATATTTTTCTTTACATAGATTCTGAAGGGAGCGATAGTTTAAGTGACCAAATCGCTTATGCCAAAGTTTGCTCACTTCATAATTATGAGCAACAAATACTGAGGGAAGATTTGATGACCCAAAGTTGTTAAACTTATATAGCCTTGTAGAATCATCAGCAATGCCAATAGCTAAAATATGTCTAGGATCTCTTATGTCCTTAATTACAACATCGTGAGGTGAAATTTCAACGATTTTACCTTCACCTAAATGAGTTATCTGATATACAGATAGAAGGTTGCAAGATAAGGTTGTAACACATAATACATCATTGAATTGACCATTGTCTATATGAACAGTTCCAGTCCCTACAACACTAAGAGATCTATCATCACCAACATATATATTTTTGGTGTTACAATCATTTAAAGAAGAAAACATGGTTTTGTTTTTGGCCATGTGATAAGAAGATCCAAAATTAATGAGCCACACATGAGAATGAGAAGAAGAAGATCCATTTAGTGCATATCCAGACCGAGATGCTTGACAACCACATGCAAAAAGTGTTATTCCTGAAGATGAAGTTGAAGTTCTTGAGTGCTCCAAATGGATGTTATGCTTCTTCATTGCTACTAACAAGGCTTCCATCTTCTTAAAGAATTTGGATTCTAAGTGGCCATCTCGATTACAAAAGTGGCAATGTCTATCAGTCTTCTTCCCTTTGTTTTAATTTTCCTTGTCATTTTGTTGAAATGATTTTTCATTTTGAGACTGAAATGGCTTAGGACCCTTGTTTGGTTTAGGACCATTCTTTCTAAGATACGGCTTCTTAGGATTCTTTGAATTTGGTTGCTGCTGGGCGGCTAAGGCTTTCTTAGAAGAGTTTCCAAGATTAAGAAGACCAAGATGTAAGAGTTTTTCTTGTTCTCTTTGTTATCACTTAGAACTAAAGCTTTGATGCATACAGTTACATGCCCTAGTCTGATGACAAAGGTCTATGTTTAGCTGTTTTCATTTTTATTTGTCTCACTTAGGAGTCGGAGTTTTAAAGGTTTTTAAACTTAAATCAGACTCTACTCCTATTGGCTTTCCTCCACTCATCATTATTCCATACTCATGTCTCGTCTATGCCAAGTCACCTTGTCTTTTAGTGATTCCGCAGCGCAGTCTTATTCACCCATTTCGCAGCGCAATCATAGTCTAGCAGTTTCGCAGCGTGTAATGATTAAGCAGTTTCGCAGCGCATCATTAAAAAATATAACTAACAGTGCTGCGAAATCATGGATTTGTGCATTCTGCAGCGAATCTTTCCTGAAATGTCAAGTCCATAGGTGAGTCAGCATTTCCGTCCATTCATGTCAGTTTGAGTACCTCTTGAAATCATGCCTGAACGTTCATTTGCCGCTACTCCACCAATAGATTTTTGATACGCACGGAAATCTCATTCCCAAGAGATTTTACCGTGGATAGTCCTAATAATAGCCGTGAGTGTTTCATGAGTGACCAATCATGTTTCGATTTGAATTTCAAGCGAGGCTGTTCAAGTGAGCCTGATTCCAAGCGAGGCTGTTAAAAAAGAGGAGCTGTATTGCTGTATCACCATCTCGACCAGAGCGGTTAGAGTTTGGCTGTGAAGATTTCAAAGTAAGAATTGGGCTGTGAAGATTTCAAAGTGAAGATGGAGAGAAAGGAGCACAGATCCGGCAAATGTCAAAGGAATGAACCTGAAGGCCTGGACATAACCTTACGAGATGAAGGCGTGAAGAAGGCGTTTAAAGATGCCGGGTGCTGGAGATTTTGTAAAAAGCTACAAGGAGGGCATGCACAGGTAACAAAAGAATTTGCGCTTAATTTTACTCGTCTGAATTCAAAGGTTGCCATGTTAGAAATATCGGTTTCTCCAGAGGCAATAGCTGCTGTAACCGAGATACCAAGAGGCCAGGAAGAATGGTTCAAAAATTTTAAATTTGAAGGAATCCTTGTAAGGAGTTCTTAAAAGAGGCATATGTAAATGAGGATTACACAAAAGCAGTGCCTAGGTTCTATCTCAAGGAACATTATGCTCTTCTTCTTACCTGCATTCAGAAGTATTTAACCTTTCAAGGAAGGTACAATAAGGTTTATCCTTATCATTTTAAACTGCTCCTACATTTTACCGGGAAGGTCTCCATAGACATTCCGTTTTATTTATTTCGCAATCTAAGTAAAATGTGTGATAAGGCACAGCTCAGGAAAGAGGACTGTGAGACCTCTTTATTTCATCATGGTCTGATTAAATTGCTGATTTTAGATAGCCTCCAGAAGATAGGCCAACACTGGAACTCTTTTATCTTCATGGCTGATTTCCAAAGTAAGACTGGTCTTACTCCTCAACCAGCTAGAGAGTTTACAATAGCTGAGCTTCAAAGGGAGGCAAGAGCCAAAAAGAAAACCAAATCACAGCCACCAAAACCAGTGAAGCCGTTAGTCATTCAAGAACAGCCTCAGAAATCAACAAAGGAGAAGAATCGGGGTAAGAAGACTATACCTCAAGCAAGTAAACCTGAAGCAGTCTCAAGGGTGAGGACAAGAAGCCAGATTAATAAAGAAAAAGGCAAAGCTATAGCTGTCGAAGAAAGCCCTGTGTCTAAGGCAAGCCCTATGTCTAAGGCAAGCCTAAATGATCTATTACAGGCTATTGAGTTAAAACAGTCTAAACCGATTGAGATTGATTTGACACAGTCACCACAGGTAAAGGTTAAAAAAACCAAAGCTTCAAAAAGGTTTAAGTTTGATGAGCCAGCCCAGGAATTTGTTTTTAAACCAAGAAGACCTATGACTAGAAATTTCCAGCAGGTACAGGAAGCACTGCCCAGGACAGAGGAAACAGGGGAAGGAACACGACCTCAGCAAAAGAACAACAAAAGTAAAGCAGCCATCACATCTCAAGGAGATTATGTGGCAGCCATGAAAAGCCAAATAGAAGCAGCTGAGGAAGAAATTAACCAATTAAAGAAAGCCGCTGAAGACCTGAAGGCAAAGCTAAGCCGGTTACCTAATAAATGAATTCACTGTTCAGGAAAGGGTTTTTGTCTCAAACTTTTGTTAATTTTACTTAATCTTAGTGCTTTGAAGATGTTTAATCCCTGCTACACATGTGAAGCATCAAAGGGAGTTTTTGGCAACCAATGATTGGATGATATAAGCTCTCGGGTTAAAAAAGCAAACTGTTTTAAATAAAACAGCATTTTCATAGCGCGCTACGAAACTGCCGTAGATGATGTTTTTTTAAACGTAGACAAACAATTGATTTTATGAGTAGGAGTTTTTGAAAAAGGGACACCTGTCCATCAACACAGCCTACAGCATATCTAAAACGTGGCCACGTTCCATTCTTTGGGTTATTAAAGGCTCAGAAAGGTGTTGTTCATGTTCGAGCAAATTATGGAAAAAGAAGCCGAGAAGCAGGGGACAGTTCCTAATACCACGGACAGATAGGGATCCAGCGTTTAAAGGCTAATATGGCATATTTAATATCCATCTCAGCCAAATCTAAAGAGAACCAGGTGTCGAAGAACGAGGAGTAGCCATTATGGCACGAAGATGGAGTTAGAGTCATAATTGATTTAGGACTTTTTAAAATTACAGTCAGCATTTTATTGTATTTAATAGACAATTAAATAGCTGATAAGTGTCATTAGAGATAAGGATCAAGTTATTAAAATTCCCCTCATGCTGGAGGAGGAAACTCGAATTAGTTAGAATAAGGATTCTATATATAGCTGAGACAGCAATGTAATGAGGGTTGGAAATTTGACAGCAGAAGTACTGTTTTAGCTTATGTAAACCATTTTCAGTAATACAAAGCATCTACTTTTCTTCTCAGGATTCATGAAGGATTTGTCATGTTCAGAATACGTGTTTTGTTCTTCTCTTAATGTCTTTTTCAGTTGCATGGATGCATAATCACTCAAAATTCACTGATTGTGCTCTGACTTCCTGTATGCATGTGTGAACTGTAGTTTCATGTAAGTTGTATTCTGAACATTTAAATGCTAAGTGCCCTGACTTCTATGCAAAGGTAGTGTCATTGTTTACAGAAGTTTGATTGACTCCATAAGCCCAATGGGAACTTATAAAATGTTTATCCAACCATTATATTTGTCTATGTTGTTACATCACAAGAGTTAGCCATCTTATCATTAATAAAAATCATTAATCCTTTTGAGAGAGCCCTCTCAGGCTAAGGAGGCTAAGCCTTAGTCAAAAGCTTGGTTTGAAATAGTTACTTAGAGTCATCCTGACCAGCAGCCTATCAGGCTTGATTTTTAGATAACCGTGTTATTGGCCAAAGACTCTGAATGTTTATGGTCAGAAAGTTGTCAACAGGCCTTGGACACCCTAAAGGACAAGTTGACTACTACACCTCTTCTTTGAGGCCCAAATTGTGCTCTTCATTTCCATATACATGTTGATGCCTCTCACAAAGCCATAGGAGAAGCTCTAGCCAGATAGATGACAAACTACCTTATGCCATTTACTCCATCACTAAGAATCTGTCAAAAGATGAACTGAACTACATAGTGTCTGAAAAGGAACTTCTAGTTGTTGTGCATTCATTGAACAAATTTAGGCATTACATTACAAGTTATCAAACATTTGTACATACTAACCATGCTGCAATTAATTACTTGATGAATAAACTTGATGTAAATGTCTAGATTATTAGATGGTTACTTTTATTGCAACATTTTGATTTAACTATTACTGATGATCCTAGCAAGGAGAATGTTGTTGTAGATATTTTTTTTATCTAGATTGACTTTACCTGTAGGGGAGGAAGGAATGGTTGATGATCAGTTACCGAATGAACACTTATTCACCATTTTAGTTCTCTCTCCATGGTTTACTAACATAGAAAATTACTTGGTGCCTGCATAGTTTCCGCCAAATTTTTCCTCCATGGAAAAGAGCAAGATTGTAAGGAAGAGCGCCCCATTTACTTGGACTTGGGGCAACCGCTTCAAACTAGGCCGGGATCAAAATTCTGAGAAGATGTATCAGGTAGGAGGAAGTCTTTGACATCCTTTTGACCTATCATGATGGGCCTTGTCGAAGTCACTTTGCAACCAAAAGGACAACATTGAAGGTGCTACAAGTTGGTTATTACTTGCCCACTCTTCACCAGGATGTGAGGAGGTATACTAGTCAGTGTGATCGGTGTCAAAGGATGGGGAAACCTACCCCAAGGGATGAAATGCCTCTGCAACCTCACGTGACTTTTGAGCCATTTAACAAGTGGGGCATGAATTTCATTGGACCCATTAACCCTCCATCCAAGGAAAAGTAGTACATCATTGTGTGAACTGACTATTTAACCAAGTGGGTTGAAGCCAAGGCCATAAAAGTAGTGACAGAAGAGAAAGTGGCTGAGTTGTTGAGGGAAAATGTATTTTACAAGTTTGGATACCCTAGAGAACTAGTCATTGATCAAGGCAGTCAATTTACATCTCACATGATTGAAAATTTGTTGAGCCATCACAAGATCAAGCATAGAACATCCACTCCTTACCACCCACAATCTAATGGGTAAGTGGAGGTAACCAATAGAGTGTTGGAAGGAATTCTGACGAAAGTGATTAGCAGTAGCAGAACAGACTATGAGACAGATTAGTTGAGGCCACTTCAGCCTACAATACCACCTGGAAGACCACTACTCGATTCACTCCTTATGAGCTGGTCTATGGGAAGAAGGCCCTATTTTCCATTGAATTTGAATACAACACCTTAAGAATGATAGCACAACTGGATCTAGATCTCACCAAGGCATAACAAGAAATATTTCTCCAGCTAAATGGGTTAGATGAATTTAGGATGCAGGCCCTCCTACACACAAAGGTGACTCAAGTTCAAAGGAAAATTTGGCATGACAAGAACATAAAGGACAAACCGTTTCAAGAAGGTGATTGGTCTTTGTTGTATGATTCTAGATACAAGGATTTTAAAGGAAAATCAAGGACTAGATGGTTAGGTCCTTATGTCATATAAAAATGTCATGATAATGGTTCAGTATAGGTAAGAACCATTGATGCAGAGGATATCCCTTTACTTGTCAATGGATACAGATTGAAGGTCTACAAGAAGTGCTTGTCAAAGTAAGAATTCATCAATGGCATCAACAAGACAGTGATGGTGGTGGAGAAAGTCTCAGCTTCTACCCCATCAAGTCCCTGAAAAAAGAAAAAAAATAATAAAGAGACTCAGGTGAAAACCTCCATGAGACACCTGAGTCCCATTGTTGGGTTGAAAACCTCTTGAGGTGGCCCAATGGTGTGAAAAAAAAAGGAGAAAATAAAAATATCTCTAGGTGAAAACCTCTTTTGAGGCACCTAGGACAAGTAGCTAGGATGAAAACCTCCTTGGAGGTAGACTAGTTGTTTTCAAAAGAGGAAAAAAAATAAAAAAGAGAGAAAAGCAAAAAGTTTCAAAATCTTGTTTGCAAGGCAATAGGAGGTGGGTCAGCGCAACTTGAAAGGAATAGAAGGACTTGCACAATCCATATTTTAATTTCTCCATCTCATATTCTTCATTATTCCGCCGATCCTTCCATTTATGAACTCCTCCAGCTTAGTTTACATAGGCTATCTATTTTCTATGGGATTCCCTGAAAATCTATAGGAGTTTCCTATAGGAATTACATTGGATTTGGAATCCCAAGAAAAGTGACCCTAGAGCAAGGGGATGACCAACCTGTGTGTAAAAAAAAAAAAAAAAAAAAATTACTCCACCACATCATCGCCATGCCTTTTATCACCTTGTTACTCCTACATCCATCCAATAATTCAATTCAAAAAAATATACAGTTTTCAAAGAAGAAGAAGAACAAAAAAATAAAAGACGGTGAGAACAAAGGATAAAGGGACAATACCTGAAGGCTATACCTCTCACCTACCATTCACTAGAACCCTTCTCTACTCATATAAACAATCCTCTTGCTCCAGAAGTGAAAAAAGTATGAAAGTTTAGGGGAGAGGTAACTACAAGACATCCTGTAGGTTTCCTATAGGAAATCCTATACCAACCTATCCCACAAAGGAAATTTCACGGGGTTGTAGCCATCTTCAGGTTTCAACATAAAGATTCCAAGGTTAAGGAAGCTCCTCCATAGCTCAACAGCAGCGGCAAGATCATCAGCATCACTCTCTAGTACCTGTGTATCCAAGGAAACAAGCATCAAAAGAGGCCAATACAAAAACATATGCATCAAATACATAACACAGGGACATCATTCTCCAACAAGCATCATCATCAAAGCATCTTACCTACAGTTATGCCATCTTACCCATGCTCTCTCGTTGGCACGATATGATAAAAAATGTAGGATCATGTAGGAGTTGGTTTATAAGAAAAGGTGGCCAGTTAACTTGGCCACCTTCGGCCAGTCGACGAGGAGAAAACAGTTTGACCACTCCACATGAGGCAGCAGTCAAATCAATAGAAAAAAGGAGATAATGCCAAAAACGGTTAAGTTGCAGAGGAACGAAGTGGGAGATGATTACGAGGTAAGTGGAATGATGGACTGATATTGGGACCAATGTTCCAAAAGGAGGTGCTCATACTTAGACAACTAGCATACCATCCCACACGATCATCCATATAAGTAAATAAAACATTGATTCCCACACAAAAAGAACATTTGTAATCTTGAGAATTCATCGAAAAAAAGGTTGCCTCGGCCTTCTTGAAGCAGTGCATACAGGAGACGGTGAGCATTTTGCAGCGTAGAAGCACCTATAGGATCCTATAACAAGACCTAAAAGATCCTATAGGAAGACCTACAGGATATAGAAAAATCATCTACAAGATTATCAGTGGGCACCAAGGGAGGAGAGATTCAAGCTTGTCCTCATCAAAATGTAACTAGTGAAGTAGGAGCTATACCTTCCCATGTTTTCCTGTTAAAAAGAAGAAAAAATCCTCATTTGGTTAAGGGTGTTGTAGTCTAGGAGAATTATATTGCAGAGTTGACATTTAAATCTCTCTCACCCACCAGAATTCTTGAACTATATCCATACTAGCCTCCACAATTACTAGGGAAAGATGTCAAGGGGTTTTAACAAGAGGGAACCCACAAACATAGTAAGAATTCATTAGCACCCTCTTGTAGTAGAAATTTTCACAAGGCACAATTGGATGGGTTATTTGAAAGAATGAGAGGATATGATGATGAGGTGGCCAGAGACTTTTCTCTCTCACTCATACCCCTCACTAGGACCCATGCCGCTGCTGTGGTGAAAGGCCTATCAGTAGAAATCTCCCCTAAAGTTATAAGCAGAATCACCACACTCCCTTTAGGGTTACCTTGGAGAAACGAAGATAAGGGTAACAACACCCTTGCAAAGAAGAAATTCCTTTTGGAAGGGGGGGACGCAATGGAGGACAAAAATGGGTTCAGAAGAGAAATCATTCCATACCCTTGGAATGAAGTTAGGTACCACCTCATTAAATATATATCATGTGAAGGGAGATACAGTGTGGTGTATGGATACCATTCAGACTCCTCCAAGAACAAATATTTGGAGCAGATACACCTCCTCAAAACAGATTAAGTATACCCTACTTTCTTCTTCAATTAATGATAGATATGAGCTTCAAAGTGCAGGAGGGAAAACATCAACAACTAGCACATCATGGGTTGATCAAACTTATCCTACAAGATGCTCTACAAAACCTAAGACTCCCTATTACATGGAAAACTTTCAAAGACATGTATGCAGAGGGAGAAATTCAAGCTCTTGAATATGAAAAAGGCCCCACTGCTAGTGAGAGGGATGAAGAAATAGAAAATTAAGAGGAAAGAGAGGAGGAAAAATATGAAGAAAAGAAAGAGGAAAATGAAGAAGAGACATAAGAAGAAATAGAAGAAGAGACAAATGTGCAGAGTGAGGAACTAGAGGAAGAAGAGAAAGAGAAAGATAAGGATAAGAAGGAGAATGGAAAAGAGGAAACATAACAGAAAGAAGAACAGAGGGTTACAGTTCAAGGCAAAGAAGGGGCAGAAACACCAAGGGTATCTCCAAAACTCCTATTCTCATTGCAGCCTCAACAAAGCAAAAAGAAAAGATAGCTCCTCTTGAGAAAAATCAAGGGGAAGGATCATCAGGACAAGCTTCTCCCAAATTTCCCATCACTCATGTTAGGAGGCATGTAACAAGGTATGCCTCATCAAAGGGAAAAGGTCTCCTACATGAGACACAGAAAGACCTACAGGAAGCAGAGGCCATCCTACAGGAAGCTCTGTTAAGCCTATAGGAAACTCATAAAATGGAACAAGAAGGTATCACTCAGCAAGAAACAAAGAAGGAAGACCCAAAACTTAGAGAACCTAGTCCACAACCCAACCTCAACTCTTACTACAGGTTCATTGAAGGGGCTAGTGTTATCCCACAGAAGTTTCCATCCCCTTATTCTTTTAACTTGAGAAAGAAAGGGAAAGGACACATAGGTGGATGCAAATTTCCAAATCAAAAGGATTGGAGGATGTAGGCCACATGGAGGAGAAGTTGAAGGAGATGGGCAAAGAAATAAGCAGCATAAGGGACAGAGAGGCAATGATGAAAAATCAGTTAGAAGTAGAGAATGCATGGATAAGGGGACAATTACAAGAAAAGGAAATACAGTTGGTAGCTATGGCTAGTTTATCCTTAGAGGCAATCCAGTGCAAGATGCCAACTAAGTCTTATGCCTTGTATGTCAAGGAACAATGGCTACAATTCAAAATTAAGACTTTAGCACAGAGAGGCACTATGCCCTTCCAAGGCTATAGACAATTCATTGATCTCTGTGATCAAAGCACCTTGGAAGATAGAGAAAAGATTTCTGAGTTTTACCTACACAACTTGGCCTTGACAGATTTGAATGTGTGGGACCCAAATTCAAAGCTAGGAGACTTTCAATTGATGGCCTCAACATCATGGATGAATCATGAGGAGGCAAGAGCTACAGAGATGAAAAAGGTAATGGCAAGAGAAGAGACATAACCACTTATGATCAGAGTTGAACAATCCAATCCAATGGTTGTCATCGGCACCCACAATCTGATTGCAAATGGTCCGAAGCTTGCACCTAGGTACCTTTCTTCACAAGATCAAGTAGTCACACACTTTGAAGAAATGTTTAGATTGCTAGGAGATGACAGCATGCAAGCTTGACAAACGAGATGGAACACCTTGCCTTACAGCCTAAAAATCAGAGAATGCCATTCTCCTCAGAGAATGAGAGAGGCACTAAACAGAATACCCATGTACAAGCAAGCTCTATAAAGACTAAAAGTAAATTCGATTGGCTTGAGACTCAGTCCACCACTGCTTTTAGGAATTTTGGAAGGAAGGAAAGAAGAAGAAGAAATAAAGAAGTGGGAAGAGATAGAGAGGAAGGCATGATTTTATTCACAAGAAGAAGAAACAATAGTAGAAGCATGGGATGTCAGGGAGGCCACCAGATCAATGAAGGACATGGATATAGATTAAGTTTCTTAGAGGATTGGAAACACTTTCAGTAGGGGGTGATGATGAGCATCATAATTGGGTAACTATATGGACCTTAATACACCTCCAAGCTTATTAAAATCAACTCTTCTCATAATTCCTTACATGTTTTAATCATATTTTTCTTAATGAGATGGGTAAAAGTAATATGTATGTCTAGTGGTCTAATGTACATTGATTGTAGGTTTTTGAGAGAAAATCATGGAAATTTTGGCTAATTAAGGGAAGAAACTTGAATGAGACAAGGAGGATAGATTATAGGAGATAGATTCTACACATTAAATCCTCACTCATTCGAATATTAAATCACACTAGCTTGGAGTTGTAAGCAACTGAGTCATGGAGATCATGGGCTACCGAGCCAATGACAGTTAAGAGCTAGTTCATCTTGAGTTTGGGAGGAAAGCCTCCCTTGATTTTAAGGAATTCGTTGGAGACTTCAGTTGTATAAATAAGGAAGCCTAGAGCCTCATTAGGATTCAAGTTTTTTATGTAAGAGCACTAAGCATTTTCGAGTGCAAGTTTGTGGCAAAACATTGTTATGTAATTTTTCTGATATGATAATGAGAATGAGCATTTCCTTGATCCGGCACTGAGTTGACTCAGAGGGATGAAGCTCTTGGATTAGGTCCCAACCCTAGTAGCAAAGGCTCCTCTTCTTGTACTTGTATGCTTAAGTTATTTCATAGGTTAATTGTTGAATTGGTTTTAGCATTATTTCATTGCGAGTAGTGGTAAATTTGATTTGTTTGCTTCCATTTGTACATAGCTTTAGCAGTGGCTTAGAGAGGTAAAGTAATACCAAAAAGGTATATAGCAAGTCGATTTGGCCTCACTCCTCCCTTCAGGGACCATTGTTTGAGGGAAAGCTCCTATTCAGCCCCAAAAATATAGAATTCTGATTTCTTATGGAATTTAGGGTTTTCTGCTACTTAGGCCAGCATCTTTTTAGTTTTCAAGGATAGGTTTCAATTTTCATTTATGATATATTAAGCTTTGTATTAGATCTCACAGTGTTTCACAATATTCTACAAGTATTTTCATGCATGAACTAGGCAACTAAATAATGAAATTTTGTTTTCTTAAGTTGATTGGAAATCCTTCTTGTTTAACATGATTCATGGATAAACGCCAGTGATGTATGTATTGTAGGAGTTTTAATGGTGTAGGAAGATCTCATGCCAAAAACCCCAGCCTAACCTCATCCATCCATGATTACCAAAATCCACTAAGTTCATCAACCAATTCATCATTCCATAAGGACAACTTTCTAGGTTTGTTAAGCAAATCCAACCATCTTACAAACTTTTGTTTGAACTTTTAGGAAGTCCTAGCAACCCCCTTGCCTTGTTTCTTCCATAATTCACCTTCCCTATGCCCTATGCCACCTTCCAAATCACTCATATTTCTCTTGGCTAGATCCTATAGGAGCATTAGGACATCCTGTAGGACGACCTGTAGTGGCCTGTTTTGAGGCGGATTTGTGGAAAAAACATCCAGGAAGATAGGAGAAGACCCTTACTTGCTTCCCAAACCATATGACCTTTCCCAACCATCTCTAACCCACCTTCCACATCACCAAGAATATTTAGCATTCACATTTTCACAACAACAAAAAAATGACAAAAGGAAAAAAGAGTTGTTGTGTTCATTCATATGCACAACAGTAAAATGTTCAGTGATTTCAAATTGCATGCCTAGGATAATTAGGATTACACACATGTTAGCTTATAATTCTTCTAAATCAAAATCTCTTAGCTATTAGTTAGATGAGTGGTGTGTTTACAACATTGATTTCAGTCTTTCCTTACTGTAGTAGACAATATTTCAATTCTCCCAATTAGTGCAAAATTCCCCTTCCTTCATTGGTAATCAAACTTCTTCTGAATCAATAGAAGGCTGGTTTGAGACACCATAGTGGGCTATCTCCATCTCAGCAGTGACAAAGAGTGGACCCATCGTATCTACTTGTGTATACAGCACTGTAACCTCCAGGTTTGTACAAACCCCACGTTGATAAAGTAAATTTGGTAACCCCAGGAGTTGCAACATTCTTGTTACAATATTGGTATTCATCAACTCGATAAGAACTGAAGAGCATAATCCACCTCACTTTGATGGATTATCTCAGGTATATATTTTTGTACAAGAGTATGAAGACCAAATACCATAATGTTAGAGGGTGCCTGCACTAGATGTTACTTCGCTCCCAACTCCAGCTAGATGGAGAGTTACAATTAAAGAAGAAGTCATGGGATGGAAACATCGTAAGAAACTGATGAATGTTAGATTCAGGACCATTCCTAGGGTTCTTGGGGAAAATTATTCAATCCTGGAATGCCCCATGACACACCTAAATAGGTATGTTGTAGCATGGACCAAGGGACGAGTGCTACAACAGGAGTGGATGCATCGATTCATACTCACCTTGGACACAATTCCGACTAACTAGTATATTGAGTTGGAAGTGTCCACAAGAACACAAGATTGGAATGAAATGGCGCAATATTTTAGGACCATGAAAATCTTTGAAGTGGAAGCGCTAGAGTTGGATGAATCATTGAAGGTACTGCGACAAAATTTGTTTGTTTTTACGAAACCAAAAATGTTGGGGAACATGCCACTATGTTTCACACATCGACATTTGTAACAGCTATAGGAGTTTTTGGAGTGCTACAACATAGTATACCAAGGGGAAGATGAAGACGATCCAAAGAATATTCAAATCCTGGAAGTGAAGGGGAATGCACAGTAAGTGGACCTCCATTGTAATTTGCAGAGTATGCATAGTCTATCAAGACTTAGAAGGTTAACATTGGGACTAAGGAAAGTCCCAAGATGGCAGGAATTGGGGGTTATTAGGATGACAACACTGTCGAAAAGGTTTAAGAATTATCTTACGAATACCAAGACCCAATATTTGACATTGTGGAGAGAGTAGTAGAAAATATTGGCACCAAGAATGACCAAGGGAGGGCAAGCCTAATAGTCCCTGTTAAGAGGAAAGGCAGAAAAATAAAATTTTGTGCCACCTTCTGGGAAGCTAGCCGATTTAATTAAGGGCTAATGAAAATGGGTGTTACACTTCTGTTGACAGTGTTGGACCCGCTAACATGTCAAGGGTTCTCCCTGGTAAGAAGTCCCAACTAGACCTCAAACTATTTGGTGTAGGAGTCCCAGCATTGGGGTAGTGCGGTATCACCTTGATCGTGGTTGTACGCAGAGGTAAGTAAGGTGTCCTTGTTGGTAGCAAGGGTGTAAACTTTGTAGGAAGTCAAGGAAGGTGCATGAAAGGCTCTAACACATGGAAGGGGAAGTGAGTGTGCCCCTTAGAAACCTATGATAGCACGCAACTTTAAAGGGAACACATGAGCAACAAGACATCACAAGATGGAAAGCAGGATAACCGACGATCCAAAGTGATGGTTATACAAACAACACATTTCGATAAGATTCATACAAACATATACAAAATAGTCCATACATATATGCGTAAATAAAAACTACATATATCATTAGAGTAACCAGGATAGTCGAACTACAATAACCACATATGCATGAAATGTGTCAGCTCTGTTATATTAAAAGAGTGAAAGATCCAATCATACATAAAACCTTGACCAACCACTAGTCCCAATAGTGGAATGTTACAATCACTGTCGCCTGCTCCTCTAAAGAGACATGCTAGATCTACACTGTCGAGAAGCCAAGGCTCGTTACAATACACTCCAAGCTTTCTCTAAGTTATACCTATAGGAAAACTGGCTCCCAAAATCCTGTACAATGAGTTATGAGGTTTTATAAATAGAAAAGTGTGGGCTGACCCTTGACATTCCCCTTTGTGACTCTTCACCTACCCTCATGACTCTTAAACTACTACATGATTGTTACATTCTATTATCGACAATTGGTCTTAAATTGTTACAACATGTTACATTACAATTTGCACATGTACTCATGTGAGACAAAAATAGGCTTGAATAAGCCATGCAAGACATCACTAAGACTCACACAGCTGTGGGAAGACCAACTCTTCAACATCCTCCTGATGATCAATGGTGGCAAACTGATGCAAATCTTGGTAGTATGTTATGGTGTCTGTGTGCTCTATGGTGACATCCTTCTAAAAGTGAACTCTTGCCTCCATTGCATCTGGGTACACTGATTTGGAACCTCTATCAAAATTGTCTGATAACATATGCATCATAGTATTCAGTGCAGTTGGACAAATAACATACTGACGCATAGTGTCTGCGCTGATCTCCAAGTCTGCACTAGTGGCTACATGCATCAACTCATCGAAATACATGTCCATCTCTAGTCGAACTTGATTCTTTGAATTCATCTCGGTGAGTGTGCCAATGGATGGGATCGCATTTGTGCACAAAATAACATCCATGCTTCTGAACACCTATGCATGTGAAGCCTACAAACTAGTGATGAACTACGGGAATTCCTCATAGTTCTGGCTTCATCATATTTGGAAAGTGAAATGGGGCTCCTTTATACTTCATTGTCCATGTTTGCATGTGATCAACAACAATGTGCAATCTAACAAGATGTGTGCTCTCCTAGCATAGTGTTGCTGCCAATCGTTGAGATGGATAACTGACTTATGCATGGTGACGAATCTGGAATACAACGTCCAAATGAATGTCTCGAGAGATGATACTTCATCGAGTATCACTTTGCTCAACTCTGCTCTGGTGGATGTTGTGACTTGTTCTCCTTCCTTCTTGGCCGCTTCTAAATCCTTAGCCATCTCGTTCTCAACTATCAATAATCTAACACTCGAGCAGTTGGCTTTGGCATATGCTTTGGTAGCATCGACAAATGTTGCTGGATGCTTGCACACATCAGACACAATCACTCATTCTTCAAACTGTGCAGGAGATACATGACATCCAGAGTAGGCACTATGCACGACTATACAACCCTGTGTTGTGACTCATCAAAAGATATGTTGTGCATATCCACTTCCAGATTGTCTTCAAGGATCTTTGTGTCACCTTGATCGCTTTGGACTTGCTTTGCTTCCAGATCTGGTGAAGCTTGTGGGGTGACCTCTTGGTCTTGAGGCATGATGTCAATATCCTAATCTAACTTTGGATGAACCCTATCCATGTCCATCTACTCTAAAATCTATTCAATCTCTTAAGAAAGGTCCTTCTCCTGTGACTTCTCACCCTATCTGCTTTGTGCCAACTGCTTAGATGAATATATAACATGTATGGGCATATTTTCATCAATTTGTGCATGTTTCACCTCTTGTTGTACCTATTCCTGCTGAACTTCCTTCTCTCTTTTGCACAGCTCCTATTCTTCCCTGAGTTGCTGCTTCAACTCCTATAACTCCTTTTCTATTTCCTCCATCCTCTGCTTCTCTCTTTTCCTTTGCGCAATCCTTCTGTTGTGCAATCCTTCTATTGCGCTATCACCTCTTAGCCTTGATCTCCAAATATGCTTTCAACACACATGGATATGCTTTGAGCTTGCATCTTTGTTCTAACTCTACATTGCCAACAATATTTATCTTACCTTTGTCATGCGTAGGTCTGCCACCCTCTACTATTGCTGATGATGCTACTCTCTGAGATGTTGCTTCCTTCTACTTTGCTAACCATTCTACAGCTATGCCAACCATTTCATTGAGCCTAGAGAAGTGATAAAAATATCTCAATGAGTCTTCCTCGAGCCAATGACATGCTCTATGGATCCAAGGATGTTGCACTCTTGAGTAGTGGTCCTTCACTAAGCAATGTGAGTCATACAAATTAAAACTTCTGGTGCTGAAGGTGAATCTCTTGAATTCCTCTATCTCAACCTCAACATGCTTGATATTTCAGATATCATACAACCCAATCCGCAAAGGAAGAGTGGGCCAAGGTGCCTTCTTCTTCTTGTGTAGTCTTGCTGACAACCCTGTCGAGATGTGATATGACACTTCTTGCATGATGAGCTTGTCCATGAAAAACTTCGGTAAAACATGCGGGATCTTCTCCACATTGTACATATGTATGAAGGTGCCAAGGGGTGAGGCGTACCAATATGCTATGTCAATCAATGCCTCCATCGCTGCCTATGACATGCAAGGTGGATCCTTCTCAAATATCA
The DNA here is from genome assembly GCA_000404065.3 of Pinus taeda. NCBI lineage: Eukaryota > Viridiplantae > Streptophyta > Pinopsida > Pinales > Pinaceae > Pinus > Pinus taeda. The sequence goes on from APFE030837180.1 coordinate 25,708, forward strand.
TTACGTACACCGGGGTGATGAAGTGGTCTGATAATTGTATGATAACTCCACAGAACCTGCATTCAGAGAGAAACTTGGAATAAGTGTTCAAATAGGTTTCTTAAGGCGTCCATGCCCAACCCAAGCCTAGGAGCTACTGATGGGCACAAATTTCATCTAATATGTAAGAAGACATGTATATCTTCACTTGCTAACCCTTGGGAAGATTTTGAGCTTCTGTTACCTATTCCTTCAACTTGAGAGCCAACATGTCAAACCAGTTGCAAGGTCATCCTTCGCTCGCCAATTGATCCAACACAATCACCCAACTCCGCGGGAAGGTCTTTGTGCTCTCTTGGCCATATAAGAGGCATGCAAAGATAACCAAGAGCTGATATGCCTTCTAAATTATCTTCATCTTGTAAACCTGGTTGGGTGTTGTCCTAAACTTGGCTAGCTCTTTCACCCAACTCTTCAATATACCTCTTGAGTTTGCACTGCTGCTAGGTCTGTTGAAGGGTTTATCCATCATGATCACTGACTGTGGCGAGTGATACATCTCATGAAAGTCCTTCATCCCGAAGGTAGAAATTTGTGTTCCACTAATACTACTCAACACCACTGTCTCTGGATCACTATGTGAGACAATCTAGTGGATCATGTCCGCGCATGGAAATGCGAGATACCTGCATGCAATCCGATACAATCCAGACTTGTGAATGTTGATATAGACCTGCCGTCTTCCAAATTTTCGTCAAATGTGCCTGAGAAGGTGTCATTGATGACCTTCCATTTCATCCTGATATCCTTATCTATGAACAACTTGGTTTCTTCATAGATGGGAAATCTCATAGACACTTGCTCAACTGCATCTCTAGTTGCACTCTCAACAATGTCCTTTGACCCTGCTCTCTTGGAAGCCATTGTACCTGTACTGCTGAGAGACAGATGAACAATTATGATACCTGGAGACATAGAAACAATCATGACAAGAAATCTGTCAGTTGAAAACCAAAAGAGACTTGAGGACTGACATGCAACATACCCGAGTGACTGACTGGGAAGATTGCACAATTTTCATCGGGAGGCTAGGAGATTCACTACCAAAAATGTGCAAAGCGCAGTCTAGAATCTCAGCAGGCTAACTGACTACTGAAGCTATGCAATGCAAAGTCCACCCTATTATACTGAGGACTAAAACTACACAATATGCATTTTCAGTCAGGAAGGACTACAACTAGCAAACTGCATTTGTGCAATTTCTGGGGCCAGCAAGGCACTGCCTCTCATAATTACATAGAGAAATCCTGGATGCCATTAATGGGCCAAATTTGCATAATTTCTCGGAGGAAAGCAGAGCCTTCACTCTAAAAAATGTGCATTTCTAGTCGGGCAAGGCAAGGTCTGGGCCAGGGCAGCCCAGACCCGCCGATGGGCGACTAAAAACATGAAAAGTTTTAATGCATGAGGAAGCTGAGTGCAAACAAGAGTGAATGATCGTTCATGAAAACAATGACTGTAGGATTTGGAAAATGGGAAAACAAGAATGTGTGTGAAGCACCTCTCTGCAACGGTGATCGTTAGTGCAAAAACACTGTCATGAATGTGACAACAATGAGATGCACTAAAAAAAATGAAACGATGCTTCTACAAGTTAACATGCATTAAAATGACAAAAGGCATTCAAAAAAACCAAGAAAACAACACTCAGACAAACCAAAATATAAAAAGCGACAGAAAAACAGCAAAAGACATGAAAAGCAGACTTACCCAGAAAAAGTTGAGCTGAATGTGACGAATGCTCCTAGATGTGATCTGGGATGTGAGAGCTCCAAGATCGATCTGAGGAATGAGCTCTGAAGTGTCAAATAAATAAGCTTGATAATATCGAGGCTTATGATGCGCATGCCACAAATCTAGGAAAAAGTGACAGTTTGCGGGAGGTTTCTAAAACGGCTTTTGCATGTAACCTCCTGCTACTAAAAATGGATCCCTAAAATTTAGGGATGCTTTTTCTTTTTTCTTTTTTTTCTCTCTCAGGAAAAGCAACCCATGCATGCAAATTAGGATTGCTCAATCCTGGAGGGAACCGGTCAACCTGGGAGCACATGCAATAGTCTGCAAGCCTAGGAATGACAAATGCATAGTTTCTGGGTTGGGCAAGTATAGTTGTCCCTCATGCATTATGTAATTTCTGAACTGAAGCCCTGGCTATTAGTCAAAATTGCGCAATTTTTGAGATGAAGCCGAGTGTTGGGCTTCACTGCAAAATTTTCATAGGGCAGGTTGCCTGGATGGATTGCGCATTTCTGGAGCCCAATGGCATCCCAGATGGATTGCACAATTTCCAGAGGGAAGGTTGGTTCCCCTCCAAAATTGTGCAATTTCCTAGGTGAGTATCACAACCAGACAATGACTAAGTTCTGGAATATTAGCCTGCGAGTGGGAGGCAAACAAGTGGGCAATCACAGGCTAGTAATCCACTAAAACTCAACTGAATAATTTTTACTTGGACAGTGCAAGACATGCTACCAAAGATGGTTAGTAAAGAGGCTCCAAAATGAAGCTAAGGAAAAAATTTGGAGGTTGGTTGTAGTTGCTACAACACCTTATCTATACAAATAAAGTTTAGTGTAAATGGATTAGGAGTAGGTGTGTAGTAGTGATCGCTAGTGGCAGTAGTAATAAGAACTATTATGAGATGATAGATCAAACTAGCCATGTGTGCTGGAAGGGATGATTATAAAGGGAAATAAAATGGTGTGAGTATTGATAAGATAGACAACACGCAGTGTTGGGGGTTCACCTACCAAAGAAATATTGTATGGGGAATTTAAAAGGGATAGTGCCAATTATACTCTTGGATGATGAACTCTAGCATGTGAAGGTTTAGAAAATTTAGAGGGCGGTTAGAATCACATCATGAAGACTATGCGTAAAGGACCATCCTTAGTATGGGAATTATGGTTGAAATGAGAGAAACTTGTTGGGCAAGATGTTTTGATTTGGCTATGAGGGGAAGCACATGGGTTGTCACATTGAACCATGGAATATTGGGACGAGAAGCTAAATGAGGCTAATATTAAGGTGAAAGAAATAAAATCATCTGAAACTAGCTGGGGGAGAATAGGAGCACGTGTGAACCATCATATTAAATTGATATGAAGGCATATTATTGCCAGGTTTGTGTAAGAATACAATGATTCAAGTTGGGAGATCATAATGGTGGAATAAATGTCACCATTGGCCATGAGGGGGTTGAAAGGAGCCTAAAGTGCTATAAAACACTACTTAAAGGATGAATAGGGAACAAGGAAATTATAAGAATCCATCTCATAATAGTGAAAAGTTAGAATAGGCAGGAGTATTTCATGATTATATAAGGTGGGATAGTGCAGGGTGGCACAAAGAGGAAAAGGATATAATGAGATGCATATAGGGAACTAAAGAAGAAACTAGATAGGTTGAGGGAATAGTGAGAGGAGATGTTCTTGTTCTTTTTTATGGTAGGAAAATGTGGGTACAGAAAGGGAGGTTGCGTCAAAAGAACCTGAGATGGTAGAATGCAAATTAAAGAGTTGTACCATGGGGGGTGATTATGTTCTATCAAGAGGCCTAGAAAAGGAAGTATATGTGTCCATATTTGACAGATCAGTGTCAAGGAAATCCCCACCATGGGGGATTGCAATAGCTAAACTATGGCTTGTCTCCATGCATGATGGGATGGAATGGGGACACCTGCGGAAGAACCCCTTCTTTGGCACGTGGATGGGACTATAAACAATTTGAGGGTGTGTGATGGTTGTATGAAAAAGGATGAACCTACCCATCACGAAAACCCTCCCAATACTTTAGAGAAGGCTCAGGGTATGATGCCTAGCCTATACCTGCAAGAGGAAGGAGAAAGAATGGGTAAATTTTAGGGAAAAACATATAACTCAGCCTTGGAGAAATAGTAGTGGAAAGGATTTTTTTCTAAGCACACTATTGTAGGGAGGAGGAATTTGACACTCCCCTCTTAACCAGTTTTAGAGTTCCAAGATAGCAAGACCACATGACTGCCCCCACAAATTGTTGTACCAAAAGTGTGAAGACAACCCTAGTAACAATTGATGTTATCGAAGCCATGGGGATAATAGGAGGACTGAGTGGTTCAGGACGAGCCACATTTTTGTGTTGGGGGCTTGTTGGATCCCAAAAGATTGTTGTTTAATTTTTTTAAGTATGGGGTCATGCATGAGGATTGAGAAGTGAAATATGTATGTATGGTGCACAGCATGTGTCCCGCACAGGAGGTAAGGTATGGCATAGGTGGATGTTGCACATGACGGAGGTAGTTGCACATGAGGAGAGGAGGCACATACAAGGGATTATTAGTTGCTATGATTTTGCAGCGGGGATGAAGTCAAAAAGGGATTTCATGGTAGGAAGGAGGTTATAGATATTTTGCAGAAGAAGGAAAAATAGCAGAGTGGAGCAGTTGAGTAGGAAGATATTTCAAGGGATCTATAAAATGCATGGGACAAATCAAATATGGGATTAGAAAATATCCCAATGACTTATTGGATAGCTGGAGCGATCAGGTAAAGGGACAAGAAGCTTCAAAGGTATTCCAAGTAAGGATAAGAAGAAATGTTGAAGATAGAATATGGGTTGGATGACAAAAAGGACGAAACAGAGGAGTGCGTCCAGAAAAGGTTATATCAAGTCATCAAATTTTAGTACTTTTGGGTCCTATGATGTTTATGTATGTATGTTTGTGGTCGTAGGCATTTATGCTAGAGTTTGAAGTTGTTGGGTAGCCTTGTTGTAATATTTATGGATATATATTTGGGTTGTGCACAAGAAGATTTTCCCTGTTCTATACATGGTGTAGATTTGAAAGGCTAGTGATCATGTTGGTCTCATGGTTGTATTGCAATCCATAGCGCCTATTTTGCTTTAGGATAATATAATATTATGGAAGGTTGAGTTTCCCCCTCTATATTTCGTGTTGATATCTAAATGTACGATGTTGTGTGTAACGTGTTGAATGTCTATGTGCTTAATGTTTTATAAGAATTTTGAATAGTTGTAAATGTGTTCAATGGTTTGTATATTTATATGGTTGTTACTATTTTTCGATAGTGGTGCATTTTTTAAAGTGACCAATCTCTGATATTGTTGATATAACCATTGATGATTGAAGGTGTAACTTACTTTGACCTCTCGTGCATTATCACCTCTTACTTATGCGTTGTCTAGTGAGTTGAGGGACTTAAAGTATTGCACAATGAGCAATGTTGAAGAATCTAAGGCAATTGAAATTCTTCTAGTCATGATAACTATTTTTGAGGTGTTTTCAACTTTTCTTATTAGCACAATCCTTCACTTGTTATTATTAGAGTCCGTCTTTTCAAAATTGTTACCAAAACAAATGAGACAAGAACACAAGATATTGCCTTTCTACCAGGGCCAAAACCTTTCACACTTTGAGAGTAAAACCCACAAAAATTCTTCTTATAGAGATTCCAATTGAAAAAGACCAGAACCAAGAATATTGACCTATATTTCCATTCCTATACCAAGAAACAATCATCCTTCTTCTCTTGATTCTTCGATTTCTTCATGGCAGCAAAACATGATCACTATAGCATTCCAACGTTGTGATCTATCCCTAAACTTTGGCCTCATAATTCCTTCATCATGTAACATTTTTCATCACTGATCGTATTACTACAACACCTACTATCATCCAGTATTATTGAGCCCAAATTCCATCCGCATTCTAGTGAGTATAAGCCTGAGACAACTAGGAGAATATTATTGTAATATCACCCAAACTAATCCACACTATGGTCACTGTAATAACCGATCTTCTTACTGCCTAGATATCTAAGAAACACAAAGAATATGTTGAAAATGTTTATGTATTATCCGCATTTTTCTGTCCTATACCCATCTGAAATTTTAGAGATATGTCGAGTTTGTATATTGTGTAAATGTGAAGGTACATGCTCCTATTTATAGTTGTTGGGTCATACGTTTAAGCCGACCTGTCCTTATGAACCGATGTGTCATTTTTGTTGAGCCGACATGTCACACACACACACACACACATATATATGATGTTCTCTAAAGGTTGTGTGTCCATTTATTGAAGCTAACATGAATTTTGAGCATATATATATTGATGTTGTGAGGATGACTATGCTTTTCTATTATAAAGGACTCTTACAAGTGTAACAACATCTCATAGACTCTGCATTATATGTTTATGACAAGATGACAAATCCCTAAAAACACCAAGAAGAATTCTTTGACCTATGAAAAACACTTATTGCTCATGAAACCCATGATGCAAGGAATACAATAAATAAAATCATAATTACAAGTTGTTATGAAGACCAAACCTAGTTACAGTTTCTTCTACACTCCCTCTTAACTAGGGAGGTATTCATAATGGTACTTGGTTATTCTCAACCTAAAGAATTTATCATAAGAAGAATCAGATTGGTAACTTATTTGTATAGCATCCTAGTAACAAACATTGTTTTCACGGCAAGGCCTTCATTGACAACTGTATTTTGTCATTAGAGCAGAGCACAATGTTGACGAGACCAATGGTTATAGACACCTTCATCATTGTCTCTCAAGGTACATACCCACCCAAGTGTTCACTGAGTATGACCTTCTAGGACTATTCTTATCTTGGGTTCCCATCCCTCAAAGAATATTAGTCCTCTTGCCTACTCTTATCTTGGATGCCCTACACATCCTCAAAGAGAATCAGATGCCATATGATTACCTAATCCTCCATTATTTCTTCCCAGGTGAAGAAAAGAATGTTGTGTCTACCATGTGTCTAGATTTCCATTCATGGCCTTCACTAAGACTTACAGTTCTTAGTCTTGGTCTAGTGCATGACACATGAACTGGAAACACATCTATCACTCCATTTAAATTAGGAGTGACTCAATCCAGGGTCCCTCTTAGATAGGGACTCTTATAACATCAACTTCTTCTTTGTGAGTCCTTCAGGTTCTTGATCAAATTCTCTCCTTGATGTCATGAAAATCAGTTGAGCTTCTTCATTGTAGGGAAACAGCCATTGATCACTTTCCTCCTTAGTTCATCATGCCATTCCTTTCTTCATGGAAAGTGACCTTCTTCATATCTAGAACCTTCGTTATATGACTACTTCTTTCTCATCATGCTTCTTCCATCTACCACATGAATGATAGTTGTACTTGTATTTACAAATCTTGTTCAAGTAGCCCTGCATTATCCAGATATTATTCAAGAAATCAAAACATCATATTAAATCAAATCATACCTTAGAGATGGCTCTTCATCATGAAATGTTCTAGTAGGTATCATTATCCTACACACATATTGACTCATCTTCCAAAGATATCAATTGTCAATGGTCTTCATCTTTTTCAGACTTTCATTAGAATCTTCATATCTTTTTGGGAGATTTCCTAGTCAAATCTTCTTGGTCTTTTGGATGTTGATTGCATATCTCACAATCTCTTCCTTCCTCACAAATTCCATTCATAGGAGATTTCAATCAGAGTTTCTTAATTGTAGTTAACCACATCATACTTCATATGAGGACATATTGTGTTGATTTCATCTAGTGTGACTAATGCCTTCCTGCATCCTTTGAGAGAAGGAGATCTTCTTCTCTTGATCGTGCTTCTCAAGATAGAAGAAATTATCTTGTTACTTGCAACCATATGTCATGACATTATAATATTAAACATAATCATTCATACCTTATTTTACCTTTAGGTCATCGAGGCTTCTTCCAACAACTTTCTTGATTGAAAAAAATTCCAATCCTTGATTTGCTTCATGTCATCATATCATCATTTCATGGATTCCATAAGTTGGAGTTCTTGTTGAAACACTTGCTTATTATCTAGATTAGTGAATCCTATGATTAGAATTCCATCAAAGAATTTTCAAGATCTTGTATATCCCCAATTAGCATATGTTTCCTTTTTGACTTGATGTATTATGAATCTTGTCTTAGATGACTCCTTACTTTTATTCAATGCCCACTAAGGTTCCCAAGAGCTATATCCTACATGTTTGTCTTCCATGGATTTTGTCCTTCATGATTCCCATGGTGATGTCATGAGCTCTTGTTTCTAATGCTTCCATGATGCCATGATGCATCTTATTGTCATATCTTATAGCATAAGCTTATGATAGGACCCTTTTGTGAGGGATACCATCCGACTCATAGGAGAGATTTGTTACTCCCTCTTTTCTTGGCCCTTTTCTTCAACTTCCTCCATCTATCTAGTGATATGAGCTTCCATAGTCTTTTCATAATCCTAGCTATAGTATTATGGCTTGTTTGAGGAACAAACTTCTCTTTCCTTTCTGCTTATGTTTAAGTCCTTTATCCATCAATACTTTTTCCCTGAAGTTGTCTTTCTCTATCTAGCATAGAGACAACAAATTGTTGAATGAGGTATCTTTCTTGTTCATGGTAACTTGTTTCTTTGCCTATCAGTAAGAGCAATGATGATTCTCTTTGTTGGGTTGTGTTATATTCTTTCCACGACTAGCTACCCTAATTAACAGGGGGGTTAGAGGAGGGGGTGGAGCCCCCCCTTCATTGCATCGACTACGTAGTGAGGGGTCACAGGGGGGGGCGGCAACCCCCATGGTAGGGTGGGTTTGAGGGGGGGTGGTTAGCCCCCCTCTACGGGGTTTGGGGAAACACCCCAAGGAAATATTTTTTGGGCCCTATATTAGGTGGGTGAACCTACCTATGGTTTTGTGCATAGTTTTCGCACATGGTTTTGGGCATGATGGTTTTTGGTCCATGGTATTGGATGCTTCAACATGTATATATGTGTATTGTAACATTGAAAGGAACATAATGAAAAATCAAGATGGTAGTCTCGGTTTTGGGATCCAGGGGAAAATATTTGTGTATATGTGTTTTATGTGTTATGCTCTCGTACTGTTTATTTTTTGTGTTTTAGAATTTGTATGCAGATAATTTTTGTATGGGGTTAAAACCTACACTCTTATTATCATCGTTTCCGTATCTCCCAATTGAGATCTCATGAAGATATTTCTTCATTCTTTGATATATTCAATTTTGTGTAGATCAAGGCTAAGTGATGTGACCTTATTTACTAAATTTTTCAGAGAATATGTCTTCATGTATGTCATTTGTCTCCTTTACTACTACATGATGACATGGGACTTATTTCATAAGAATCCTATGAGTCCCTTTATTCAAACAATGTCTGACCTTCAAAAAAATTTCCATAAATATCACTAAATTCTCTTTTATATGATGATTATCACAATCCTCATTATTCCATGCAAGGACCTTTAATGACCCATCCAACCTATAGATTCCCTTGCAATCATGAAGTCATTTTACCAAATTGATTAATGAAAATACTTACTTGACATGTGAAGATAAAATCTTCACCTTGATCATGTTAAAGATTCACTGATGATTTCTTCGAGTGACCTTTTCCAAGGGTAAGGATGAGATCCTTGCCACAATGATAAATGCGTCAGGATCTTCAGGTTATTACTTTACTGTAATGTCCGTTCAACACCTTAGAAGAAACTAGAGTATTGTGGTTACTTGTAGCACTATGACCGCTGAGACTGTGAAACTTATGTCATCTGACTGTGCATGGTACTAAAATTCATATCCAAAATGAAATGTTTTATGAGCTCTCATAACCAAGTCTTTTGCATGTGATCATTTTCATTTTTTGTCTGAGCTTCCTAAGGCTAAGACTGTGGGAAGAATCCAAGTATAGGTCATCACTTTTTGGAAGACTGTAATCCAAAATTGTTACTCTAGTCCAAGTCGTGAAAGAGATCCAAGTTTCTCTTAACAAAAATATCAAGGGGAATGTTGAGGTTCTGTGGTATCATCGTGTAGCGTTGATCAATACTAGACTTATCATTATGTAACTTTAATGAAAACTTGCACTAAGAATTAGCCTTCATGTCATGAGGTACACTATTCATGCTGCAATGTTTGTATACTTATCTGAAAGTGCAATGTAGATGATCCAATTGAAAATTATAAAATTACTATATAATCTAGAACTCTTCTATGATTATACACTGAGTATTTAGGGGTAAGATCCAAATTATAGCTGTGATCTTGAATTTATCCGAGACTGTACCAAAACTGAGATATAATTTCATTGGTTCTAATCTTGATTACTCCATCCTTTGAACTGTTGATTCTGAACTGTAATCAATCACAGTGATTCAATGCCCTTCCTTGATTGTAACAATAACTCTGATTCCATGTTGAAGAATCTAGGGAAATTGAGATTCTTCTAGTGATGATAACTATTTGTGAGGTGTTTTCAACTTTTCTTATTATCACAATTCTTCACTTGTTATTATTAGAGTGTCTTTTCAAATCATCAAATAGTTACCAAAACAAAAGAGACAAGAACACAAGATATTGGCTTCCTACCTGGGAGAAAACCTATCACACTCTGAGAGGAAGACACACACAAATTCTTCTTATAGAGATTCCAATTGACGAAGACCTGAACCAATATCCTTGACCTATATTTCCATTCCTAGACCAACACACAATCATCCTTCTTCTCTTAATTATTCGATTCCTTCATGGCACCAAAACATGATCACTACAACATTCCAACATTGTGATCTATCCCTAAACTTTGGCCTCATCATTCCTTCATCATGTAACATTTTTCATCATTGATCATATTACTACAACACCTTCTATCATCAAGCATCACTGAGCCCCACTGTCCATCCACATTCTAGTGAGTATAAGCATAAGACGACGAGGAGAATATTACTATAATATCACCCAAAATAATCCACATTGTGGTCATTGTAACAACCAATCTTATTGTTGCCTAGATCACCAAGAAACTTAGAGATAATGTCGAGAACATTTTTGTGTATTATCAACATTTTTCTGTCCTATACCCATCTAGAATTTCAGAGATATGTCGATTCTACCTGTTGTGTAAATGTGAAGGTACAAGCTCCGATTTATAGTTTTTGGGTCATACATTTAAGTTGACTTGTTCTTA
>APFE030837180.1:37400-62378 GCA_000404065.3 Pinus taeda
GAGAGATGTTGTGAGGATGACTGTGCTTGTCTATTCTAGAGGACTCTTACAAGTGTGACAACACTTCATAGACTCTGAATTATATTTATGACAAGATGACAAATCCCTAAAGACATCAAGAAGAAGTCTTTGACCTATGAAAAACACTTCTTTCTCATGAAACCCATGATGCAAATAATACAATAAATAAAATCATAATTACAAGTTGTTATGAAGACAAAACCTATTCACACTTTCTTCAAAACGCAATACTAGGTTGATGGTGAAGTGCCTGTCTGGTGGGAATCCATTGTCATAAGCCATAGACAGTCTCGTCAGATTACGAAAAACTAGTTTCAAAAGTCACCTGTTAGCATCTTGGGTGAGACTTCACCCACCTTGTGGGTGTTTCCAAAAGGACGGATACTGAGTAGGTTTTTGTTGGTCACTGTGTAACGAATCCTGGGTCTTTCAAAATCCTGCATTCCAACCAAGATTGCATAGACCTTGCTTCTTAATGGTTGACTTCGAAATGATGCAAGCAGTGCAAGATCTAATATATTTTCTAACATCCTGTCAGAGCTTTAGCTAGTAAAAATACTTCTACAATACTGCCACTATCTTTTCCAAACCAAAGTGTCCTCTGACCTAGTTTTAATGTGCCTTCCAAAATATCTTAACATGCTTTCTTTAGGGAACACAAATATGTCCCAAGTAGCATAATAATCCATCCTGAAGGTGTAAGTATGGAATTGGATCTCCAACCTTCAACATCTTATAGGTAATAGCGAATTTCGATTCATTTTTATATAGTTGTGTCCATCCAAAGGTCTTGTGCCCATAAGAGTTGAGAAATTTGCTTAATGCCACATACTAGGGCCAACTACGGTAGTTTATGATTTGATTGGTTCTACCCTTCTTATATTTAATGCTCAAATGGAATTGTTGCAAGTATGTGGACCATTTCTAATGGTGATCATTATGCAACTTGCCCTGTGTTTTCATAAATTGAACGGGTTAGTGCTTTGTGTGGATGATTGTCTCCTTCCTTATAATATAATGTTTCCATTGTCGAAAATTATACATAATGGAATGCATTTTCTTATCATTGGTGGGGTACCTTAGAAAAGTATAAGAGAGTGTCTCATTATGATATGTCACTAGATGCCCTTGCTGAGTGAGAACTATACCATTAGCATGATCAAAGGCATCTATCTTAATCTCATATGGTTGTTGCAGGTCTAGCAAGGTGAGGATTGGTGCAGAGAAAAGGCATTGTTTTAGTGCAATGAATGCCTTTAGTTGTGGCTCATATTACAAAAACTTTACTTTCGCTCCACCCTTGGTAGTTTGACTTAAGGGCCAAGTGATATGAGAGAACCCCAACATGAATATTCAATAGAAATTGGTAGGGCCCAAGAAGTTGTGAACCTATTTTAGAGTGTCATGGCTGGCCAATCCCAAATTACTTGGATCTTAGCTGCATCTGCATACACACCTTTCTCATCAATTATGTATCCCAGATATTAGATTTGGTCCATGCCAAAGGAGCATTTCTCTAGATTGGCACATAGCTTGTGCTGCCAAAAGGTTTGAAGGAATTGGTAAATGTGTTGAAAGTGCTCTACCCAAATCTTGCTAAAGATGAGGATAGAATATAAATATACAACTGCTAACAAGTTGGTGAAAGGCTATAAGGTGTCATCCATTCACCTCATAAAACTTATAGGGGAATTTTTCAACTTGAATGGCATAACCAACCACTCAAAGAGACCCTCCTTGGACTTGAAAGAAATATACTATACATTTGTGGGTTATGTTGGAACATGGTGATATCCAAACTTCAAATCAATCTTACTGAAGAACTTAGCCCCCTTGAGTTGGTCAAGAAGGTCATCAATCTGTGGGATCCGGTACCTGTTCTTAATGATGATTTTATTCAGTGTCTAATATTCAATGCAGAGTCTCCAGGTCCCATCTTTACATTGTACAATTATAATTGGGCTCCCACAAGGTGAGGAACTTGGTTAGATGCGCCCATTTTGCAGCAACTCCTAAATCTAATGCTTGATTTCCTTGTTTTAGAAAATAAAGGGGTGGTATATTTGCCCATTATGTAGAGGCTCTATAGGAGTCATGTCAATTGAATGCTTCACCTAATAGTGAAATGGTACCCCTGCAGGTGAGAAGAAGATGTCCTTGTACTCTTACACGACCTTATCCACTTGCTTATGTTGTGCGGAGGAAATATTTTTGGGGGCCATGGATGTGGCCATGATCTTCCCCTTGATTTGAAAGTGAATTAGGAAGAAAAAAAAATTCTCATTTTGCAAGATGATCTTACTCCATTTCTTAGCAGAGATCAAAGAAATGACAGTAGGTGGGGCTACCTCCAGTATCCTATATAATTTTCTGCCCAAAGTAATAATCACAATACAAGGTATGGATTCATACATAGAATGACGCTTACATGAGTATGGTTGGCCTAATAAAAAATCACACAATTCAATGGGAGAAACCTCACACCATACCTCATCCATGAAAGGCTTGATGCTATAGGGAAGGTGACAATGATATCTAACACAAAGCTCTCACCATTGGAGGAGCCACATGATGGTGTATGGTTGTGGGTGTGGTGTCTTTAGTAGCACCAACCACTTAATGAACTCTACTGAGATGAGGTATTTTTTACTCCCACTATTGATAATGAACTACAACAAAGAACCCTTCACCCACATCTGTAAGTGGAAGACACACTCACCCAGATTTTTAGGCTCACTCTTCTTAACCTTGGTGGTGGAAATGATGGCACTGGGTTTTTCATCAATGGTTTGTTTCCCCTTATCAGGTTTTGGCTCAGAGTCAAAACATGCATTTGAATCTAAAGCTTTTAGCTCGACTACCAGAGAATGTTGTAGAAATTCCCACTGTAGATCACCTGGTAATGCAATGTACTAAAGCAAAACATTTGATTTACTTCTACAAACAATTTAGCGGAAGATTAATCAAACATGAGCAACATCAATAAGAACACATATAACTGATAAGAAGGAATCAATCACACATAACACGTAAGATATAACCCAGGGAAAGCCTCAACCTAAAACCCTAACTCTGTATTATCATACAAGTGGATATATAGCCAGTATTACAAAAAGAATCAGCTCAAAAGCTATCCTGCTCTCTCTGCAATACCTCTGCTGCTCATAGATAGTCAAAGGCCTCTATCTAACCTCTGGTCTACCCTCCAAGCCTCCTATTTCTTTGTGCAATTTTGATTGGGGTCCAGTGCAACCCCTTGTGTGAATTGGCCTCTTCACACACTCACCAACCTCTAATCCAACTACACGGTCCTAAAGGAGATAAATCCTCATAATGGATCAGTATCCTTTATAGGAAAAATATGCATCCAACTGATAGTACACTGTCCCTTCTTTGATCTCAACTAGGTCTCTGTCTAAAATGACATGCATGAGTTATTCATGAGAGAATCTTCAATTATCTGAAGTGCAGCAGTTATATGCAAGCACGCATTAACTAACTGAACTTACTTAATTTAAACAAACTATTTAAATCAATTATCACTGGACTTGACTCAGTTAATTGAGCCAACTAATTACATCTCAAATTAGAACTCATTCTTATCTCTTTAACTGATGGATAAATTCCTCAATTAATAGATAAATTGTTGCATGTCCTCACATAGACTTCATGTTTGATTTTTCACAACCAATTAACTCATGGTGAATTAATTAATTTATTTTCAAACAGCTGTTAAGTTCAAATTCGAATTTTACTTCATATTTTAGTATAGGGACTGACTAAAATTGGAATCCATCCCGAACTACTAAAAATAGCAATGTTATTTTTAGCACTTCCATTTTTCATTCCCTGTTGCTCAATCTAGCACTGGTACCCAAACTGTTATTTATAGCAGTGCTATTTTTAGCATTTCTTGTTGCCATTTTCAGCAAATGCTTTTCACAACATTCATTTGTGTTGTGAGTAGGGATCTTGTGGAACTCACACCACTTCCCTATATCTTTCTTCACCTTCCCATTCCTATTCTTTTCTTTTTGATTCAATGAGTTTTCCTAGATCATTCCCCTTTTTCTCTATACTTTATTCTATAGTTTGGAGGCACATTTTCCCTACTTTGGATTAACAAATCCAAAGCCTTTTTTCTTATATTTGAAATTCTTCTCAATCTTTGAAAGCATATCGATACAATGCACCAAGCGAGGAGATGTTCAGGAACTCCATTTATTCCTAGATGTATTTGTGCAAATAGTCATTATAATTGAGTACCATATGTCACTCAGATTCCTTCATACCAAGCTTTGCGCGTAGGGTATAAAATATATTCATGGACTTTAACACTTCTTGGTCCCTTTCTTATCATAGTGTGGTCCACTTTATGTACTTGTCTTCATAGCTCCCAATAGGATAATATTGTTCCTTGATGGCATCTCAGAAAGAAACCCAAGACGTTGTGATTGAAAATAGTGAGGATTGTTCCTCATCTGTTTTCTTACAGTAAGTTTCCCACCAATCCTTGAAATGGGGGCCAACCTTGAGGAGTGAAAAAATAATCTTTTATATATCAGAAAAATTAGGCACTAAAAAATATACTTCTAGCCAATTTAACCATCTATCTAGAGCATATGTGTCTATCTTGCCTTCAAATATAGGAAGTTCAAATTTAACTTGTACCATAAAGGGGGCGGCACCTACAAAGTGACTGTTGGATGAAGATGCTTCTCCCATTGGTATCCACCAAAGGATCATGGAAAAATTATCCATCATATTGTTCCTTTGTTGCTTGAGCACTTCTTCGAGAAATAATTTCAAAGGATCTCTTGCTCCCTCGTCTTTCATTTCTTCCACCATGTGAGGCTATTGGGGTTAGCGAGGCTGATCTTACAAGGCCTCAACCATTTCAAGTCCCGACTCCTTACACCCCTACCTCATTGGGAACATGCACAAAAAAATACAGAAAGGGAAGACCTCTCTAGAACCAATGATCCCGATTTATGAAGGAATGAAATTAAATACAGATTTAAACAATAAAGAAAAGATATTGTGAACCAAAACTTCAATTAATAAATAGAAAACACTGAAAATTATTTACATGCATAATGCAAACAAACTAGCTCAAGCGATGGTAGCTTATCTCTGAGAAGAGATGTGACAGCTACATGTCTTATGAGCTAACTTCCAATGAGGCTCTAAGGAATTTTTATCATGAAGAAACTAGGAGAAAACTTAAACATCCAAAAACCTAACCCTGGGAGATGAAGCATTAAAAGCGTTTGGACCCCCAGTGGGGTTAGTTGAAACGTCAACTTCTAGGGGTTGTAACTTTGGCATATGATCTCCACTGGCATGCATGATAGCCCGTTAGAAAAGCCTATCCGATGACAACATATTTCAACTAAAAATGTAGTCATATTCTCGTGTTTTTCTATTTTGCCAAAAAATGTTGCTTTGGGCATCAAAACGGCTCCAGAAGTTCAGGGCCCAAAAAACTCTCAAAAATAGAAAACTTCCAAATTAAGAAATTGTGATGGAAAATAGGGAACTGAAAGGAAAAAGTGTTGTGGATCTAACTATAATAGGCGGGTGGTCACCAATATCCATCTAGATCAAATTCCTTCCAAGTTCCAAGCATAAGGAATGAAGAGGAATTGAGGGGGAGTTGGGTGTGGGGGCACATGTCATTTTTGGAGCCATAATAGGATCTTAGAAGTAACCTCTATATAAATGTTATAGAGATAGTTAATGGAATACCCAAACCATTTTACAAGTACTTTTTCCATCCTCTAAGAATAAATAACTTGAGTTAAAGGAATATTCATATAAGAAAGTATATAAGTTTGACCATCTTACTAGAACTATTGGAATTACCCATAAAAATTCATAGAAATTGTGCCAAGAGTTTACAACAATAATATTATTGTACCCTAGACCTATAACATACCTAGGGATGGAGAGTTAATAATCAAATGTTCCTAGATTAACATTATAGCATAATCTACTAGAATAATTAATTTCAATCATGACCTAAACATTTTGATATGGTATGGAAAATAATTGAGTTGTGTAACTAAATTACATTGAATGAAGTGGTGGGTGTCTTCAAAGCTATTTATAGCCATAACTCTATATGCCTTGATGTGGACTTCCACTTTCAACGTATTTGGGGTGACTACACTAGTTAGAGCTAGCATGGGGATTGTGGACACCTCTAGTTCAACTTATATTCTTTCTTCAATGGTTTGCTTCAAAGGGCTTATTTCATCAAGTTATTCTTGCTCTAATTCTAGGTTATCTTCAAGAATGAGGATTTTGGATTGTTATTGGCACTGATGTCCTCGACAACACTTATTTTTACACCAAAATTAAGTAACATTATGTAACATCCCACTGTGCTACCCCTTCTTATTATGATGATGATTGTGATTATAATGCCTATGTGGAAGTACCATGAATGGTTGAACCTATGATTAAAAATATAGTAATAATTATCAATTAATTAATAGAACTAAAGGTTGGACATCCTTACAGATCCTTAGCATGAGGAGAAACTTTGTTTCTCAACTATCTTTAGCTAAATTCAATTTAATGCCTAAAGCCTTCCCACTAGATTGTCTTGCTTGAATAACCATGACACATACTAGCCGATAAAATTTTGAGGTTGTTTGAGTACTTAGGGGTCATATAAAGGTGATTATTCAATGTGACTTGGCCAAACTAAAGTGGGGAGAGCTCATCATTAAACATTACACAAGTGAAGGAGTGGAGTGACACCATCACCTGAAAAGGGAGGAGGTGGCGTAACAGACACAACCACCTCTTGATAGGTGAAGGGACATGATCGAATTGTTGGTACAACAAGGGGTAGGAAATTCCCATTCAGAGGGTCAACTAAGGAGCATGGAAGGAGAAGGAACAAAATAGAAAGTTGGGGCTCTAGTTGTTGTAGGAGAAGAGAACAAGAAGGTCCACCAAACATTGTGAGGTTTGGAGTGGTTGACCTAGGATAGGTCATATTCCCCTATTCTTGATGCATTATCATTGATTGATAGCCTATTCCTTGTGATCTGGTGAATCATCCATGTCACTATGCCTTATAACTAGTGATCTCTTTATTTGGAACCATGTGGCTTGTGTGAACTTTAGTGAGTGAATGGACCACTGATAGATGGTCGTTGAGTTGATGAAACATTGGAATATTGGACTCCATCTCCTAAAATCGTGTTTAGCCCATTGGTGTGAATCCCTTTTCCCTATATAAGGATCTCCCTCCTACACTAGATTTAGCTTGAAGGTGGTCAACTGTAAGAAAGAGTGTATTGTAGTTGGCCTATGGTTGGGTGGAGAATGGAAGTCCTTCCTTGAGTTTCCAACTGAATCAAGATAATTGGATAAGTATTCTTAGTTAATTGCAAGTCAGTTGGTATATCTCTAATTAACAACTTATAGTCACTAAGGATTAATTGTAATATATTTAAAACTAGTTTTATTTGTATATCTTGTACATTTAGGAAACTAACTACTGTGACCAGGTTTTTAGGTGATCTCTTTAATATTTCAATTTTTGTTATGTATATGTAATGGTTCTAGCCAGAAAGGTTGTTGAGGTATTTTTATGACTATGAGTTTCTTTCATTAGTGCACATGATTGTTTAATATGTTTCAACTAACCTATTAAACACTACTAACGAGGGAATGTGGTATTCTTGTTTTCTATAATGAAATGTTGATATCAACACTCTCATGGTTTTGAAGGCTAGAAGACCATTGTGTTTACTAATGTGTTCTTGTATGGTAGAGTTATTTGTAGGAGTATGCATGATTGCTTAATGTACTCAGTTAACTGCTATAGTATGTAAATTTCCACACTTTCACATGGTTATGGACATTTGACTAAATAAGATTGTTGATTATCTTTATGCTAGATTAATTTTCAATCAATGGTGTTGATAGTATTATTGGGATCCAATCTGTGATTTAATATAATACTATTGTGTCTGAATCTATAGGGTAAAACAGCCCGAGCTTGGCTTGTCTTGGAGTATATGAATGTGTACACTAATATTTCTACTGATGGATTAAGGATACATTAAATGCATGGAATAAGAATTCCAAAGAAAATGTTTCATTCCTATTGTGATATTCTAAGAATGATCATCGTAGAGAAATGGGCATGTATTCAGGCCAAATAAGTTGTGCGAAACTTGTATACGAAATCAGAAATATACAACTCACAAAATATTTATTAATTTTTGTGATTCAACACTAATCATTGTTGACTCCATGTAATCATGAAGTTAAAGACGATGAAGCATTAATGTAGAGATTAATGCTTAATCGGGTGTTGTGCCCATTACCGAGCAGTAACATGTTGAATAACGGGCGTTGTAACAGAAGGCACATGATCAACATTCCTTTTCCATCACATGAAGAAGTGCAGTTAGTTTCATGTCGTGCCTTGTTTCGAGTTTGGGCCTCCTTTGCGTTTTGGTGCAGAGGTACGATGACACGCTGATGTGGAAGCCTGACAGAAGGATAAGCGTGGCCCCCCTTGAAATTATATATAATGAAAGCTCGTTATTTACGAGCAGTACCGGGGTGCGATAAGAAAAATTTCCTATTAGTAAACAGTAATATCTCTATCTCGGGAGATGGCATCTTAGTGGTGTGACAAGTTGTAAGTGGAATTGACCTTGTTGGATGTTCAAAGGATCCATTTGTGGGTGACATGTGGCACTGTCAAGGGATGCCACATGGTAGGATGATATCATTTTAACGTGAGTATGAGTTTAGCAAGACACTATAGAAGAAGGTGACATGAAAGTTGTGTTGATGTGGCATTTAGAAGACACATGGCAGTGGTGTTGTGGCACTACCTAGTTTGGGAAATGCCACATGGAATTGACATGGAAGATGACATGGATTGGATGACACATCATCATGGACTGCAAACCCCTGATGGTGTTGCAGTTCTTGTTATAGCGGGAGCCCCTTATTGAAGGAAAATGCTTAATGGGGATCATCCTTGTCACTTGATGTAAATATTGAGGTCGCACCACAGAGGCTTTGAAACAGATCTCTTTATAAAATAAGTATGGTGGCATGTGGCATTGTGGTATAATGACGTGGTAGGAGACACATTGGCCACGAGAAATGTGGAAAGGTCACGTAGGTACCAGTTGTTGGCTTGATGGGGCTTGACTCAGGGTAATATTTAACTGTGCCAACCAACAAAACCCTAAACCGCTCGCCCTTTAGGAAACAACCCGCATAGCGAAGGTTGTAGTCTCATCCGAAGCAATATTGGGGGATGCTAGAACCAGGTTTCTAAATCCAGAGGCTTATGTGATGGTTTCCTGATACTCTTGCATCTTAGATCTACCTTTGTACAGACCTAATCCTTTTGACAAACAACTATTGCAACTTTATCTAAATTACCTTCAGATCTTCACAAAGGTACTTAATTGTATTTATCATGCATAAATGTTACAGATCTACCAGTTTCACGTAGTAAATAACCATTAATTCATATTAAATAAATTACAGAGTGAAGATATATAAATTAGAAGAAGTAAATAAAAGAACACATATGCATCAATTTTGGCTAAAAAAAATTCTTTATTAGATAGAAACGTTCAGATAGAGACTTCTTATCCTTGCGCACTCAGGTGCAGGAGCCCACACACTCAGCCTGCGAACTTACCAAGGTCTCCGCGCACTCAGCCGCAAGGGCATTCCCCTTTTGCCTAAGTACAAAAAACAGACATTTCCTACCTTAGCACCTTGCCCTTACAATGATTCTTCTCTTCAAGTTATCTCTAAGACTCACTATGAGTCATTTACTTATAGCATTTTCTTTACAATACCATGGTTCGCAAACCATGGGCGGGTCTCAAAACAAGTCTATCACCTACCCAACTAAAGGATTAAAACCGCTTTGACTTTTATAGCTTCACGCTCTGCTTTCCCACATTTCGCGGAGAATTTACATTTGCTACAAACAATAATACAAATTGACTCAAAACTTAACAAAGTTGACCCTGGGGACGCTTACCCCAATAGGCCCCCAACACAAAGTGGGTGACTCACCTCGAGTCACTCAATTGGTGCCTCTATATTATTGTATAGGTCACTGAACTCCATCTGCAACACATCTATGTTAGCAGATCCCTACACCGCAACCTGTTGCACTTCCTCTACCAGCGTTTCTGTAATCGGCCCCTCCATCATGAGGCACATCGTCCTTTGAGTCTGTTGTAGTGTCTTCAATTTTTTCTGGACTGACAAAGTAAGCTGACTTGCTTCCTCTATCCATGGTTGTATTATGGCCTTTAGAACGACCTCGTTTCTCTGTAGCTCTTCAATTTGTGATGGCAATTATTTTCACTCTTGTAATTGAGTGAGGCGCTAGACTGGCACTAAAGTGCGCGCAGTCACCCTGATTTCATCAAACTTTCATTGCATCTCCTGAACATCTGTGCCAAGCTTCTACAAGTTTGGGTCCTCCTATAGAGTTTTCCATAGTTCCATGCCTTGTTCGAAGATCAGTGTGCATCCTATGATTGCTACATCCAAAGTGGCCATGCTCTCCCTGATGGTTGCTCCACACTGCTCTCGAATTTCTAGCTGAGTGGTTGGCTACAATTTCAATTCTAGCTTTGATATCTTCATTTGAAATTCAAATGTTACCCGACCAACCTCATCCTTTGATTCTCTTACTGCGGCACGAAACTTCCGAATCTTCACAATTGTTTCTACATCCTCTAGATTGTGAAGTTCTAGCAGTTTCTTGCATGCCTCTGCAATCTCTGCCTCTAAGTTCTGCCTTCATGTGCCCAATTCTTCTTTTTCTTTTAGCACCTGATCCTTTTCTGCAAAAATCTGCTCATTCTTCATCTTGACCTCGTTGATGACTAATAGTGCACGCTACTCCCTAATCTTGAGCTCGTCTGATACCCCTTGATGAAGCGTGTGGAGGGTCTGAATAGGCAATGCAGCTAAGTTGACACCCACATCCTTGATCTACCTGAGATGAGTGTTTTCTTCATCTACCTCTACGCGTAGTGATCCTTCTGGTAATGGAATGACCTTGAGGTCTAGAGTCTTGTCTGTGTCTGGCACCAACGCGCTAGCTTGCTACAGGCTCACTTCGATCCCGCTCGCTTGTCGCACACTCGCCTGAATTCGACCTGTTGAATCTAAAACTTGTGGAGATCCTTGTGCATGCTCCCCATGGTATGCATGTATTGTTGCTCGAGTTGTGTCCACAACTCCATTTTTGTGTTGCGGACCTTGTTGCCAATATCATCCAATTCCCCCTCGGTGAGGACCATTGGATCTGTGTGTGCATGCTTATCGAATTTTTGTTTCTTTCTGGATCCAGAAGTGGTCTCCCTGGTCCTTAAAGGTTTTGATATATCAAGTTTCTCTTCTTTAGGTACTTCAACATCGCGTTGTCCTTTAGTCTCTGGAATATTGATTTTTCGGGGATCTTCTTCTTCTTCTTCTTCTTCTTCTTCTTCTGCAATCATATTGTAGCACTCTAGTGCATGCCGCAGCTATGTACTCCAGTCCAGTTGAACCCATTCTACCAGCTCTTTAGGTTTTCTAAAGATAGTGACCTTAATTTCATGGAGTGCTTCATCAATGCACTCAAATCCATCCTCAAAGCTGAAAGTTAATAAGAATCTGTCCCTCAAAATGTCCCATTCGGTCATCCCATGGCGTAGCTTTATTTCCAAATACCAATTCATGGGAATAGTATCTAAGGTGTGATAGGAAATATGCACCCATTCCTATTGTGGCTCTTCTCCCCAAGCTTTAGTCCACCATGCGAAGTGTTTGCGTAGATCATATTTTCCATTGTATTTTTTAGCCATCCGAGTATTAGCGTATCCAAACCTTAGCTTCATCATCCACTTGTATTCCCTCCAGTGAATGAAACTTTCCTTATTTGTACCCCACCAATGGGTAGGGGTAGCACACAGTGCTAATTCAAGTGCCTGGAATCGATGTTCCTTGGGCACCTCCCTTTCAAACTCATCCAAAAAGAGATTAACATCATTCAAACCATCATAATGTGGGAGGTTTCTTACCTCTATAGATACACATCACAACGATTTTGTCATCATATTGCAACGTAGCGTAGAGACTTCATGCAACTGATTATGCCAGTGTTCGAGCTCTTCATCTAAGTCTGAGGTATAAGAGTTGTCTCCATCCCACATGATCTGACCATTTGTAGTGGGATTGATCCAATCTTTGTCATGCGGAATAATATGGTAGATTTGATCCAAATCATCATCCTCCTCAGAGTCATGGATCAATTTAGTGTATCGCACTCCTTCAGCAAGATCTAGTGGCACAATAACCCTAAGCACCTTCTTTTCACTGCTTCTTCGAATTAATCACCACATCCATGTCGAAGGCCCATTCAATTCCTAGTAGTGCAGCGTAAGGAATTTTTTCATCCACTATTTCAATTACCTCAAAGTCATCCAACGTGCTTTCTCTTTCAATGTCTATTATTACCCCATATAGGTGCCCCATAGGAATGATCTTCTGCTGATTGGCCATGCATAGCTGTATAAGAGACCATTGTAGTGTAGGTCTCCTTATCCTCTCCCATGTCTTCTTAGGTAGTACATTCGCATCTAACCCAAGATCCAAGATAACTTGATCCATTTCATATTCTCCAATTTGTGTCATCAGCCTCATCTCACACCCTGTTCGCTTCTTATGCTTACCCAGTTTCCTCATAGCGCGTTTTTCTGAAGGAATCTTAATTTTTCCTATACAACTTTCCAACAGCTTTTGGAGCCCTTCTACTACCTTCTGATCTGTCAACAACTTCATATATGTTTTTAGAAAAGTGGCTAACAATGAAGGATCCACATCTTGCACTTCATTGTTCCTAACTCATTTCTCCTGACTCCGAGATGTAGAAGCTTCAACAAAATCCTTCTTGGCCTCCATAAAATTCTCTTTAGCCCGATTGAGGTCAAACTCGACTTCCTTTTTATCATCCTTGTGCACCCATCCTTCGGTCTTTAGCTACTTTCCCTTATCTTCTCCTTTGGCCATACCACTGTGGGTTACGATATTGATGCTATGACCTTCTTTGTGAGGCTCCGCCCTCATCATCTAGACGTTCTGCGTAGGCTGCTCAGTTTGCATCTTCTTTTCTTTCATCTTTGCTATAAGTATCGAGCAATCTTCTATAATGTGGTCGAATTGTCGATAATATTGACAAGATGGATGTGTTGGGTTCTAACATTGGTGCGCAAAATGTCTAGCTTCACCACAGTTATAACAAATAACTTGTCCGTGACCTTTTCCAACCCCTCCTCCTCTTTCTCTTCCACGACCTTGGAATCCTTGCGTTGCACTCGTGCCTTGATCCTAAGGCCAATTTTTCGCCTGCATTCGATAGGTAGGGGTCCTTTCCATAATTAATTCATAACTTCAATAATGACACTCACATGACCTACAAATTTGATGAAATTGAAAAGCAACTGTTGCGGGGTCTGTACAAAATTTTGTAGTAGATGATAATTGTCTATTGCATGCTTTCTTCTAACCTAACAAATAGAGCACCTCGGCGTTGCTCCTATGCTCGGCCCAATGGTATTTTCTAGCTTCAGGGGGACATGGCCCCCCCCCCCCCCCCCCCCAAATAAGATAATTATGATAAACGGGCAATGGTCCTTATCATGCCTATGGCCCTTACTTTTCAAGCACCAAACTTCTAAGCGAACCTCAGGCTGAGATTCCTTTCCCTTCTTCAAACTCTGCAACTCCATATGCAGGCTAGCCAACTACGAATGAATCTGTTGTACTCCAACATTCATATCTTGTACTAGCGAGGCTTCCAACCTCATCGTGATCTCCACAACCTCTTATTGCATTGCTATCTTCTGTTGCGATAATGGTAATCTTAGGTGAGGAAACAACGAAGCAATGTACTAGTCCTTGTGTTGATTGTCCATGATGTTCATATTAGACTATCGAATCAGGCATTTTAGTCTCTTATCGAAATCCCACAAGGACTTATTTACCTAATGTTGTATCTCCTTAAACTCTGTGACGGACTACACCAAAGACTTAGGCTTCTTAAAATCATTATTTAATGCTTTCTGAGTCTCTGCCAATGTCGCAACAGGGTTATCTTGACATAATTTAATATACCAAGTCAGCGCCATATCTTGCAATGTTGTGACTAGCTGTGCTTTCTTTAGATTATCATCAGTGATCTATTGCGTTGTCCACACAACATTTGCAACAAACCAAAATTGCTCAGGGTCTTCACTCCCTACGGCTTTGAAGATTAACATCTTCATTGTGTTTACCATGTTGAATGGTTGAGGTGGAGGTGGAGGTGAAGGTGTAGATGTATGTGGGGAAGGTGGAGGTGGAGGCGGAGTTGGAGTGGATGGATGAGGTATCCTTGGGGTATCTTGACTTACCAACTACAGCACACTTCGCGGTGTACTCAGAATAGTTCCTTCGTCATCACTTGAAGAAGATCCCAATAGTGGACTATATTCAGAGCCTGATTCTATGTTCCTTCTGAAGGGTTTTCTGTTTCACATAGTTCGAAACATCAAGGTAATGGCATAACCCGTTTTTCACATAACAACATCTTAATCCAAGTTTTCAAAGATTTTAAATACTTACCTCGTGGTCCCTTGAAGAGCCTGCGATCTGCTTCGCTATAAATGATGGTCGTATCAATCACGAGCTCAGTGATGAATCCTCCTATGATGCAATCAATCCAGTGATCAACAACCCGCGCGATGTTATTTTCTGAAGTTTCCAAGTGCCCCACCAGCTATGGCGTCCACACAATAGGACCGATAAGCCTCCACGTCCCCTGACTACCTACTAATTTAGACATCCACTCATGCAATTCACAAGGGAAGGAACAGAAAAAGGCTTTGGTTTCATTTGTGTATGGGTATCTATTCAACCAGTGTTCTTTGGATGATCGCGGGTTTTTGTTCTCCTAAGCTGCAAATGTGTGTATCTTCCGATCGATCCATTTCTCAATTTCTTTCTTAGTAGGGAACCACTTATTTGATATCGCACATTCCTCAGATAGATCCTGGTCCCGACAACGAAACCATTTGTTAGCTTGACGGGGCCTGACCGAGGTTCAACTTTAAGTGCGTCAACGAATAAAACCCTAAACTGTTGGCCCTTTTGGCAACAACCCATGTAGCACAGGTTGCAGTCTCACCCAAAGTAGTATTGGGGGATGCTAGAACTAGGTTTCTACATCTAGAGGTTTGTGTGATGGTTTCCTGATACTCTTGCAGCTTATATCTACATTCGCGTAGATCTAATCCTTTCGACAGAAAACCACTGCAACTCTATTTAAATGACCTTCAGATCTTTGCGAAGGTACTTAATTATATTTATCATGCATAAATGTTACAGATCTACCAGTTCCGCGCAGTAAATAAGCATTAATTCATATTAAACAGATTGCAGAGCGAAGATATATAAAATTGGCAGAAGTAACTAAAAGAACACAAATGCATCAATTTTGGCTCAAAACAGTCTTTATTATATAGAAGCGTTCAGATACAGACTTTTTATCCTTGCGCACTCAACCTGCGGACTTACCAAGGTCTTCGTGCACTCAGTTGTAGGAGCCTTCCCCTTTCACCTAAGTATAGGAAACAAAACTTTCCTGCCTTAGCACCTTGCCCTTACAATAATTCTTCTCTTCAAGTTATCTCTAAGACTTGCTATGAGTCATCTATTTATAGAATTTTCTTTACAATACCATGGTCCATGGACCATGGGTGGGTCTCAAAACAACTCTATCATGTACCCAACTAAGGGACTAAAACCCCTTTGAACTTTACTAGCTTCGTGCTCCACTTTCCCACATTTCGTGGAGACTTTATATTCGCTACAGTTAATAATACAAAATTGACTCAAAACTTAACAAAATTGAGTCCAGGGACCCTTATCCCAACACTAGTCTTCCCTATGGCAATGCTTGTTGTTGTGGCAAACATTAAAAGGGCATAACTTTTAATCCATGATTCGTATTAAGGAAAAAATTATATCATTGGAAAGCTTCCAACGAGCCTGATCCAATGATGGTATCTAAATTTGGTTATGACAACTTTTGAGATTGAATATTTTTATAACCCCACCTTCATAATGAGACCATAGAGGTTGGGTTAGTTTTAAAGTAACACCACCCATCAACCCGAGAAATACCTAACGAGCTTGGAGGGTATATTATGCATCAATGCAACTCCCTTTTACTTTTTTAGGAGTAATTTTAATGATGTGAGGATTTAAAGAAACTATGGGATCCTCACCTTTATCAATAGTAAAGTATGAGAGCCAATATACAAGAAGAGTTTTTTCCTCAATTTGTTTAAGTAGCTTGATTACTCTAGAGATGTCTAGAAGGTGATTCACATTAACCTCATCTTTAATGTCATTGTGACTTTTAATATTAAGTTCAAGATTTTTATTAGCGGTCAAGTCAAAGAAATGGTTTAGTACTTTATGGTGCTAAAGTGTGCAGTACTAGGAAATGTCTAAAAGATGATGCACATTAATCTCACTGTGATGACCTCTAATATACAAATCAAGGTTTTTATTAACACTCAAATCAAAGAAATAATTGGGCACTGATGATGCACATTAACCCCATCTTTAATGTCATTGTGATGATCTCTAATAAACCAATCAAGATCTTTAATGTCATTGTGATGATCTCTAATATACAAATCAAGATTTTTATTAGCACTCAAATCAAAGAAAATAGTTTGGTACTTTATCGTGCTAAATTGTGTAGTACTAGGAAATTCACATTTTATCGTACATTGGTTGGTTTAGTAAAGTAAACATTTTCTATACACCATCATATTGGGTCATAAGTTCTTTGCAAAATCCTCCTAGGTGTAATACTAGTTAAAAGGCCAATTTTTTTCCATTGCTAATATCGTTGAAATTGTTAAGCATCAAGTTGCAACATAATTAGAAGTACTATCGTATTTGAACGAACTTGGTAATAGGTATATAGAAAAATATTGATCTAGTTTGGACAACAAAGTCTTCACCTAAGTGCCATCAAAATTCTAAATTTCAATCATTAGTAAGAACTAATGTTGCAACCCAAAGGAATTGATGGAACCAGAGAAAAAAACTCGATCCTAAACCAAACCTAAAATATGAAAGGTGATTCTTCATCATATTTTGGAACCTTAAATATATCAATCATTTGTTTTGGCACTTATTTGAGAAAAATTTCACTTAAAGTCAATGTAAGCCAAGCAGTTGGGTGCCAGAGAAAAATTCGCAGGAATCAGTGCGAACATGTCTTTCCTTTAATATTCGAGACTTGGAGTCCAATTTTGTCGACGTCGTAAAAGACAACGAATAAGTATCTAAGTCGTCCTTCCACGGACGGTCCTGAATTAAAGCACAAGGAGTGCGTGCTGGCGTCTATCATCCATGCAATTCAATTGGGTTGGGGTGGTGACGTCATTCATTCCATTTATGTTGAGTATTCTAATTCATGTTTTTATTTTATTTTTAAAATTTGTTGGATTTTTATTGGATTTATAAGTTTTATATATATTTGTCAAAAGTAAGTGTTTTAATGTTATGAAAATGGCAAATTTTTTTTTATTAAAATAATTTTAAATCATTAATATTTTTAAAAATTTTTTGGAAGTGAAGTAGAATATTTTTTAATATTTTAAAAGTGTTTAATTGTTTTTTTATAGTGGAAATGGATTCAGCAGCATCAAAAATCCCATAAATTCAGGAGACACCTCATATCATTAAAATTTGATGATTATAACTCAAATTTTCCAAACAATTTCAACAATGTTTTTTTCAAAATCATAATAAAATTTCTATTATTTTCCAAATAAAATTATAACACGGTTTAGAATATGTCTCAAGTTTTAAATTACTCTTCTCAAAAAACTAGTTTAAATAACACAAATCAAAATTTAACCTCAAATTTTTTAACTAATACCAAAAAATTTACAAATACTTTTAGATAATCATGGATCATGCAAAGAAGACTTGAAAAATCTCGAGATGCCCGGTCCCACTATCAGTCCATCCTGTCTGTCGTTCCGCTTACACTTGCAGCTGTAACCTCCACACTGGAGCCAACAATGGCGGGGTGGTTCTTATCATCATCTACTTTAATCCTGAAGGGCTCCCTAATAATCGGTTCTTATTCTATGGCTACTGTATTAATTTGGTATTAGCTGTGTATACCATAACAGTAAAGAAATTTTTAAGATAATTTATTATCTAATAAGGTATTTGCTATATGTATGAATAATATTTAGAAGAAAACAAAAATGTTCCAATCAGAGTGTTGAAGTCAAAGCTTTGAACCCAAATAAAGAGAAGACAGCCTCACCGATACGCTTATTAATACATGGAGCGGTATATACCTAATTAATATTTGTATATGCGCATTAACCTATTAATATATGGGGCTGTATATGCCTACCACCAGATTTAAACAAACTTACAGCTTACCACCCGATTTAAGCAAAGACATAATTTAGGAATAGACATATATAATTCCGCACATTAATGAGCATATAAATGTATTGTTTAAAATTGGGGTAACAAATGAATTTTATGTTATTGGGCTTTAATTAATTGAACTATGGTTGTATATAGCCACAGTTTGCCACAATTTGATTTTACCAAAACTTAATTAATTGAGCCGTGAGCCGTGGCCGTATATACCCACATTTTGATTTTACCAAAGTTAAAATCAGAACATATACATATACATCTCAATACAACCTATAAGATTTATTTATTACCCACCATCTACACCCACCGGCTTCCGCGTTACTAGGCTTACTTATAGGAAGCTTACTTATATGACACGCCACTTCTGCTTTCACCCTTTGAATGCCCATTCCAAATCAAATAAACTAGCAATTGTCCCAAAAGGTACAAAGAGAGGTCAATAGGATTATTAAATTGGAATTGTTGAAATTTTCTAGAAGAGTTAATTGGTTTGTGGAAACCTTGTTTTCTTGGACTAGATCATTGTGGAATTACTTTTCTTTAGATGTTTTGTTTATATCTATATTACAAGGAACACATTGAATGCCTTATTTCATTTCTGCTATCCTTACTAATATTCTTTCCGTGCTTTTCTTACCGTGCTTTTAAAAATACATTGATGTGAATACCTGTAATGTGGATAGTTGAAGTTACAAAAAAAATACATTGATGTGGATACCTGTAATGTGGATTCATACACATGGGAAATTGAATATTAACTCAACTGAAAATTTCATTATTTTATTATTATTAAGTAACGAGCTATTATGTCCTTTGAGCAAATACATCCCACTGTAACCAATGGTCTTTTTATGAAAATTTAGTATAATTGGCCTTTTCAAATACTCGAAATATGATTTGATTGAATATTTATTTGTACACCTATCTATAATATGGTTATTGAAAAGCAAATAATGTAAAAAGATTTTCAAAGATAGGTTATTGAAAAGCAAATAATATGAAAAGATTTTCAAAAATCTTGGTGCCACCTCCTTTTTTTGTAAGCCTTGTGCCTTGTTGACTTACAACTATTATTGTTGCAACTCTGGTAGCTAAATTACACATGCCTTTCAAATTGAATGACCTTTTCAAAAACCTATATAATATTCCAACCGCATCAGCATCACATGCAACTATTATTATTGCAACTATGGTAGCTAAATTACACATGCCTTTCAAATTGAATGACCTTTTCAAAAACTTATATAATATTCCAACCGCATCAGCATTACATACAGGACCTTGAGTCCGTCTTCATATGATGAAGATTAAAGAAGAAGATCGTAGTTGTTATGAAACTGATGTCAAATTACTTCGGATAAATTTAGATTTCCTCTTCATTGTACTTGAGATAAACTTGGATTTCCTCTACATCAACATTCACTAAAGCTATTGATGCAAACTTTGACACTGCATGTTTTTTTGGCAGTTTCATTACAAAGCAAGATAACCTACTTAAAATAGATTCATATTTGAGTTAGATTTGTTAACAAGGCAAGCTATTTACTATTTTTGTTTAGTCAATAACCCACTCAAATGAGCTTACCAAGAATTATTAACTTTGACAACTTTTTTTATAATTTTTTTTTTGGGATTTTCATTAGTCAACCAGATAACCTACTGAAAATAGATTCATATTTGAATTCATGTCCATAATTCATTTGTTTCCTATTCGGCAAGAATTTGTTTCAGATCATGAATGAGATGGAAATATTAGTACCTTACAGTAAAGTATACATAAGTGAGATAACTTAAAAACTCACATAAACCAGACAATTGTAAGAGGTTGCGAAAATGTATATGCGAAACATGATTTTTGTTAAAAAATACATTGATGTATGCAATGGAAATAAGTAAGTCAAAAGAAATACATTTAATGCAAGAATATCAAAGTTTGAAATAGTTCAAAATGGAATGAGTTTAGAGAACTATAGGAAAATCCAAGCACTGACATGTCACGTCGAAACATACAAACCACCCACACCAACCATGTAGATAAGACTTGCAGCCAATAATGCTACCAAAATGGAGCTAAACTCCTTCAAAACGAAAACAGAGCCTGACCCAAAAATATAAGAACATACAGCAACAAAAAATTATTAACAGTTTTTCAATAATTTACATGGCATGCAAATTAAATATGATAGCTTCCATCTGAAGAATCAATCTAATTTGTTCAATACCAAAGAAATCAACGTTTTTTAAGGCAGGACTAACTCTACGTAGATAATGAGGCACAACTTTCAAAGAGACTGTTCCACAATGTGCAAACCTGCGGAAAGGTAAGTCAATTAATATTCATGAAAGAACAAACTATCTGACAGTCTCCTTGATGCTCACCAGCTCGAGCTTCATCCATAGGTGTGGGCTTATGACGTCTCAATTCATCTGTCTACCATAAGGAAGTAACCTCTCTCCTTTGCACAAAAATCCAATTAATTAAATAAATTGCTCGAAACATATGTAGAATAAGAGAAGCTACATGTCCTATATGAAATATATACATAACCAAAAAAATAGGGGGTGAGCAGAAGCAAATTTTTACCAAATATTCAATCAACAATTCCCGCTCTTCATGGCCCAGGTTTGCTCGATTATTATATTCCAACAGACGCTGCAAAACAGAAAAGACAGTCTAAATGGAGAACAGGGTAACTTCATAAAAACATGTTCACAAACACCACATATTTTGTAGGAAAGATTGTTTCCATTTTACAGATCATAACTATTGCAGACATTTAATTGTGGTAAGAAATGAACAACTTAGTTCAACCGCTAATTTCCCTTTGGGGCATTTCCTGCAGAAAAGATAATGAGGCATATAAAAATACCATTATTGCAGACATCTAACTGTGGTAAAAAATAGCAACTTAGTTCAACCACTAATTTCCCTTTGGGGCATTTCCCGCAAAAAAGAGACCCAGGCATATAAAAATACCAATGTAGAGGTGATAAAAAAGCAATTGGATTGAGATACATATACTCTCTAGGGCATTTCCGTCAAAAAAGATGTTTCACGAAAATGGAAATACCAACGAAGAAGAGATTAAAAACAATTGAATTGGGAAAAATAATCCATGAAAATGTGTGAAGTAAATGATAAAGAAGAATGCAGTACTCAGGAACAGGAGAAAAGTACTATCCTCAGTGACAAACATTTTGAGTATGAAAATCAATGAAGCAATTTTGATACTTATCAGTATCAAACGACATTGTACTTTCAAAATTTTTTAAAAACATACTGCAGGAGAACATCTCCTAGTCCTCATAAATGTGCTTGTAAATATCATCATGGAAAATTTCATCGACCTCAAAATGGATTTTAAAGGAAAATTTGGATGTTAAAATCCAAGTCACAAGAACTTACTGCAATTTGCAGGTGCTTGTATTGCAATGTCCGTCTATTTATTTGTGTTGGATGTGCAGTGAAAAAAAATTCAATCTCCTGTGACATACAAGTTACCAGAATTAGCAGACAATTTAAGGAAATGCAACAAATTTAGTTAATTTTAAGTTGTAACTAAAACTTGCTCACAAACGGCATTGTACATGAAAAAATATTTATTAACAATTTTTCAAGGATTCCTCTTGATTTGAACCAGTAAAATTTGCTCTGCTTTCACCTCCTAATTTCCTAATAATAGTTCACCTTTATGAAATCATTCTTCCAAACATAACGCTTCATTACTACTGACTTGAATTAACATTCTATGCATCACTATTTAACCATTTCCCTAATATATATTATCTACTTGCCTGAAATTAATCTCTAGTAAATTGGAAAAATATTTCAAGAACAAATATGCCTTTATGTTACCATTAATAACAAGTAATGCTTGTATGTTACAGAAATTGTAGAAGAAGAAAAAGCTAGAAAATAAAGCAAAAGGAGACTTGCAGATATATAGAACCAGTATTCACGAATCACAAAATTAAATGGGCAGCAAGGAAGGGAAAGCAAACCTGACAAAGACATTGTTGCCAATAAGGGTGGCCATCAAATCTTGAACAATCATGTCTCTTTAGAACACCCATTAATGCCTCTACTGCACGAATGTTCTGTTTCACTCTCCACCATCCCTTCCAAGTTGTCAACAATGTTTATGTTTCCATTGTCAACTTCGATTTTACGACAATTGTCTCCATTTCTCCTTTCTTTAGATGCTCTCCTTTTTTCTGTGCATATTATGATCAAATCACTTTTATATGATAAAATAACTTTTATATCTACCTTTATATGCAAGTTGCAACGTTCTTAGTGATGGGATTTGGATATATTGGAACATTTGTACCAACATCCTAGGAGGCTAGGACTACATAAAACACAGGTGTCAGCCTATTCTGTTTCTCTCTATAGATTGTATAGATTGTATGTTCTCATTCTTTTTAGGAGGATAAGTACATGGTATAGTCCCCAAAGGGACAATGCTTCTCATGCATATCTGTTAGCCTATGTGAGATGTCAATTTTAGTGTTATGTATGTTACCAATAAAATCAGATTCAGGTGGTTTCTCTGATAAGGGTGATAAGGGTGTATTGGGTGTTTCAAATGGTCATTCAAGGACAATTAATCTCAGATGCAGCTGTATTTGAGGAAAAAGTCAAAGATGGTATAGTCTTAAGTAGATATAAGTTAAGATTTGTTTAACTTTGAAGACAAGATGAGATGCATTATATGGAACTGCATTACCAGAAAAAACAGAGGCATTCATTTATTGAAATTATTTTGCTGTATTCTTTGCAAGAGAGTGAAGGATATCATGCAGAGGACGCAACTCAAAGGAGACACTTGTCATCAAGCTGCCCTTTACATTCTTAGTTTCAGAGGTAAAATAACATATAGTGAAAGACTGCAGCAACATGCACCATGTAGGGGAACAAAGCCAGGTGCAGCAGGGCATGCACTGGGAAGCATGAAACAATTGGTGTGTAAAGTGGAACAGATTCAGGTGGGCAACAAGTAAACACAACAAAAATATTGTAATTTGTAATTTGGGGAATGTGCAAAAAGAATCCACTACTTTTAGTTGCAAATGCACATAACAAGATGTATTGGTTTAAAGTGTAGCATGACAGTGTCACAATAGGTTTACACAACATGACAATCAAAGTGATAAAATACAATAACATTAACACTTGAAAATGCAAAGATTTTGTAAAATGAGGAGCGGGTTTGAATCAGACTAACCTGCCTCGCAAAGCTGCCAAATATGGAGGATTTCCAACTCTTCAAAGCAGGAGCATGAAGAAACAGATTCAAGCCAAGCCAATTGAATTTTGCTCGGTGACAATTAGAATTTGCTCTGTGAAGAGGGCCGCTCGTGCAGGTTGTGCAGGTCAAATAGAGACAAAAATTGGAACCCAGGGATAACACACTGCATAAATAAGAGTGTTAATGTAATTTTACCTGACACGACAACAATTTTTTTTAACGACATCATGGAACAAATAATTTTTGGTCCTGAACCAAATAAATCTAGAGGTGTATTAAGTCTTACAAAAACCCCGAGGCAATGCACAGAGGATTTTCGCTGGTGCATTATAACCATTAAAACTCACGAAGAGAAATCTAGTACAATGCCTTACTTTCATTATTACTGTAACTAATTCATTGCGCTTGGAGTACTCCTCTGCCATTTGGGGACTGGAATACATAGATGGATCTCTCGTAATAATTTTTTTACCTGGTATTCTGTAACTCTAAATCTCTCAGGAGCTGAATCGCTTGTCGGGCAGTATGAGTGGACCTTGTACGACCAAAGGATGGCCTTGTTTTAATGACTTTTGAGATCTCAGACTGGAAAATCCCACATTTTTTTAGTAATAAATATGGCATGGGGCATGTACTCTCCGCTTTTGGGTAGCCTGTGGTCCGGCAATTACCACCAGCAGTAGATGTAGATAGCAGGGATAGTTTAAACAAAACAATCCGTGGAAATGGTGGGGACGGTGTTGCAGCAACGGTTGCAGCCAGGTGATGAAGAGGAGAGCTGACGGATGAAGCAAAGCCCAATCACATACGTGTTTTATAAATTGGGTGGCAAGTGTCAAACATAGAACAAAAGTGTAGACGATTAACTCATTCCAAAGAAGGCCTATCCGCCAATGCGCCATTACTACTGGAGCTTAAGAATGCATAAGCTGCGGAAGAGAACTGCACGAATTTAGCCGCAGAACCACCTTCATAAATATCCATGAATGTATGACGCCGCTCACTTGCAGAACTGTACGGTTATGCCCGCTCTATTCCGACGCCACGTGTCAACATGAGATTGCAGAACTCCCAATTGTGCCGCTCTATTCCGACGCCACTTGTCAGCATGAGAAAGAAAGGGACGACGAAAGTCCCTTTCAAAGGAAGGCCTATTGGCCTAAATATA
>APFE030837180.1:69798-83910 GCA_000404065.3 Pinus taeda
CGACTTCAGCTCATTATCCAGGAAAGTGGCCTAGAGACTCCCTTCCGGTACCTTGGAGCCTGCATGCCTCAATGGCAGGCTCTTTGTATTCGATGTGAGGTTTTCATCATTGGCCTCCGATCGGATAACTCTGCGTGTGTTCGACGTCGGCTCATGCATTCACACGCCGTAGACTGTACCTGTAGTACCTTAAGGGCCATTGTCATTATTGGTGGTACCTCTCGCGTCTGTTAACAGTTTTCATTATTGACTGGTAATTAGACGATGTCCAAGCATGTTCGACTTCAGCTTACATGTTCACATGCTTGGACTTGTACTTTTGTTCGGATCGAGGTGGAGCGCAAGACCCTGGATTGTGTCTGTTGTAATCCAGGCGTGATTTTGATACATGACTCTGTCACTGGATGGCTGCGAGCATACCTGAGTCTATTCATCAATCCCAACTAGATGGCTGCGTCCATACTAAGGATCTTGATTATTATGTACTCTGTCAATGGATGGCTGCGCCCATACCACATACATCATGTATTTGAACTATCGTACTGTATCGCTCCATGCAGATTCTCGGCGGTAGTTGGATATGATCTTGTAAAGCACTTCACCTCTCTCTCTTTCTCGAGGCTCATGCTTTAGGGGGCATCTGTTATGCAGTAATTTGTCACCGTTGGTCACCATCCTTGTTACCCCCCCCACTGTCACACATTGGAGGACACATTTACGAACCTGTGGCCAGTGACATAACTTGAAAACACTTGCATTGAGGTCTCCTGAGTATGAAGTTCAATAACCCTGAAGATTAACCTCTGAAGATGCCCTTTTTCCATCAGCGCGGGTCCACAGTGTCTAACCCGCGCCAATGGCTCAGTTCCTACAAAGAGGGCGCGCCCATAGACGCTCTGTCCTAGAACAAAGCCCGCGCCACACAATTTGGGCATGATTTTTGGCCAGCGCATATTGGAATGCTTTTTCCTCCGCGACTCACCCAGTTCCCTGAAGGAAAAATCCAATAAAAGCAGCCGAGCGTTGGCTTTTCTATCCAAGACAACCCAACTCAATGGTTATTTTGGGACATTGCCAAAAACTCGGAAGGTGTCCACATACGACGCACATCTCCTCTCCCCCCATCTATAAATGCATGTCTCCCCATGTTGAACAGGCTAGTTCTTGAGTGCTAGTTTTTGGAGAAGAAGTGCTAGAGTTTTTGAGAGAGATAGTATTGAGCTAAGAGCTGAAAGAGAGGTTATGTTGCCGGATTGTGGAGAGAGAAAGTGACTTTGCAAGACATGTTAGACTAACTGCTGACCCAGCTAGAGGAGATTTGCAGTGTCAAGCCTTAAGTGGTTGTAATTCTTCTCTCTTTTCTATTAAATGATAACTGACTGTTATTATGGTTCTATCATTGTGTTCTACTGGTAATATTTGTTTATATCCTGCTTGACTGATATATAGCTGTACGATTTCGGATTTTATGCTTGTTTGTGGGTTGTTCTTCATTTGTGCAAGTGTCCATGCGTGAAGCGCAAGGATAGCGACCGGCCAGAGCTAGAGGACAGGAGCGACACTTCTCCCACAGCAAACAGCGTTGGATCCCAGGTTGGTCTCCTTGATCGATTTCTAAATTGTATAGCTAGGAACTTGCATGCAGCGTGTTTGATTGTTGCTAGACCCCTGTGGGGCTAGTGGGATCCACCTCTGTCCGCAGAGGGGATTTACCTCCGCAACAGGGACCCACACTCTAGAAAACCTGTGGTATTGATCAAGGTGCCCACAAATAGTAAGAGGTTTTGGACAAAAGTGGAGTGATTCCATACATCGATCGCTGTGTGGCAAGCGGAGGTGAGAGAAAACTACCGTTGATCGCATGCTATCGATTGAGCAAGTCAACCGAGCAGGACATGTGTATGGTGTCGGATTTGAAGGCCCTAGATCAGACGAGTGAGATCATGCCTGACGGGGGGAAGCGGAATCGACGAAAGAATTTTCGAAGTTTTAGAAGGATTTGGAATCTGTTTGACTGCCACGATGGAGGAAGAAGGCATCCACGACGTAACTGAAGAAACAAACCGATGAAGCAGGCCGGCTTCATTTAGAGGAGGACATGTGGCCACTCCTTGAGCGTTCATGATGGCACCGAACAGGGAACTCTAGGCATAGCTGCAGATGGTGAATCAACATAGGCGAACGAGGAACCGAACAAGCATGGGAATGAATGGCTGAAAACCATGAACAGAGACAGAATACACAGTGGAAGTGGAGTCAGTCAAAGCAAACCCCGAGAGGAGGACTGAACACTAAGAGACAGAAACCAGAGAAGAAGGCAGTAAAGCAAAAACAAAAAGAGATAGAGGGTCGAGCTGACCAGTGGCAACATCGAGCACCGGAGAGCTTGAGATATTCAAGCCATCCCATTGAGGAATCTGTCTGGACTGAGCACCACATTTCGCTCTTTCTAATGGAGACTAGAAGGTCACAGAGCTGGTAAGAAGAAGAAGAGTCTATGTACTCCAGTGGCTTGGGGAATCCAAGAACCACCCTGCCAAGTGAAACCTGCTTCAGGAGAACTCACATTGCGTCCCTCTGTTGTAATTCTCTGCTTACAAGACACAATAAAACAAGGCCCCCACTGAAAGCTGGGCCGGAGATGTAGCCCTAGAGAATAGGGTGAACTCGTTATTAAAATTCTTGTGTCTTTGTGTTTGCTTACTGTATTTCTCTACTATATTTCTATTTAAATGTCTGTGTGTTGGCAATCTGATCGATTCATTGCTTAAATAACACAAAACACACACCAGCACATGAGTCTGTAATACCTTTCTTTAATAAATCTTCAACTGATGTCACTCATAGGGTGATTATCAGATCACAACATCACCCAAATTCACAACCAATAGGGATACCGACTAGAAGATCATGGGGATATTGAAAAAGAAGTCATCAGGCATTTCAAATCAGTCCATCAAGAACCTCACACCAACAGAAAGCTGGCAATTAACAAGATTCTCCCTCATATCCTAAAGGTAATAACAGATGAACATAATCAATTGCTTCTTCATTCGGTAACCTTTTAGGAGGTGGAATCTGCTACGAAGCAGCTTTAGGAAAGAAAAGCTCCTGGTCCAGACGACATTACCTCCACTTTCTTCCACAAATTCTGGGATATTATCAAAGAGGAGGTCTGGCAGGTAGTCGAAGAGTCTAGAACTCTCCATTGGGTGCTACCCTCCTTGAATGCAACATTTATCACTCTCATCCCCAAAGAGGAACAATCCAATATGCCAGACAAATTCAGGCCTATGGCCCTCTGTAATGTCATCTACAAAATCATTTCCAAGGTTATAGCCTCACGTTTGAAGCTGTTTCTTCCCCTGCTCATCTCGCCAGAACAATCGGGCTATGTCAAAGGAAGGAAAATCATAGATGGAATCATCCTCACCCACGAGATCATTCACTCTCTCAAGCACCACAAAAAAGTAGGTATGCTATTCAAAATCGATCTCTCGAAAGCATTTGACAATTTGAGATGGGTGTACATTCAATCGATGTTAACAAGCTTTTGTTTCTCACCTATTTGGGTTCGCTAGATCATGAGCTTAATCTCCTCAGCATTCTTCTCCATACTGGTTAATGGAATCCCTTCCACCCCCTTCCAACCCTCAAGAGGCATCCGCGAAGGGGACCCCCTC
Source organism: Pinus taeda (assembly GCA_000404065.3). Classification (NCBI taxonomy): domain Eukaryota; kingdom Viridiplantae; phylum Streptophyta; class Pinopsida; order Pinales; family Pinaceae; genus Pinus; species Pinus taeda. The sequence continues at coordinate 73,482 of APFE030837180.1, forward strand.
TCCCCATTCCTCTTCGTTATCATGGCTGTAGGGTTGGGTAGAACCATAAAGAATGCCCTCCAAGAGCAACAGCTTAAAGGAATCTCCCTTCATAACTCCCCTACCATTACCAATAAGCAATTTGTGGGCATCCCTCGGTCCAAGAAGCCCGAAAGTTCAAATCCCTCCTTGATGAATTCTCCGCCGCCTCTGGTGCCAACATCAACACAGTTAAATCTCAGATCTTCTTTTTTCATACACCTACCATAACTCAATCCTCCATAGCTTGTATACTGGGTTTCTCTATTGCCTCTCCCCCCATCAAGTACCTTGGTGCCCCCTTAACTAATTCTGCCCTCAAGCACTCCTCTTGGCAACTTCTCCTAGAAAAGCTTGAATCCCACCTCACCTCGTGGACGACCTTCAGAGCCCTAAACATGGCAAGCCGACTAATCCTCATCAAAGTTGTCCTGCAATCCATGCATCTGTATCTGTTCTCGGTTCTAGCAGTGCCCAAATGGGTTCTCAAAAAGATCAAAAATATCCAAAGGAAATTTCTTTGGGGATTGACGGGACACAATCGCAAATGGGTACTGGTCAAGTGGGCTACCGTATGCCTCCCAAAAAACCTTGGGGGAATCAGTCTTTTGGACCCTCAACATAGTAACGCAGTCATGGGAGCACGGATTTGGTGGAAGTGGCTTTCAGCCCCGCACACACCCTGGGCGATCCTATGGAGAGCCAAGTATGCCAACCACAGATCGAATGAAGAACTAATCAAGCTTACAGACATGGGTAAGGGCTCCCTAATCTGGGACTTGGCCAGAATTCACATAAATATGATCCATCAGCATAGCTTTTGGGAAATAAAAGATGGCAATAGTGCTCGTTTCTGGGTGGATTCATGGCAGCAAAGACCCAGACTCAACAGCTTAATCTCACCTCCACCAACAGAATAAGAGGAAGTACATCAATGGGAAACGGTCAACCAATTCTGGACCCCCACCCTCGATCATGGATATAGATAATGGCGAAAAGTAGAACTCATCATCAGGAATGGTACAGAGATAATGTATAAGGAGCTGGACACAGAGATAACCAATAGGAAAATTAGATTTTCTAAAGAAAAGGATATATTACATTGGGGATAAAAACCATGTGGCACCTTCACCGCACAAGAGGCATACAACTTTTTAATCAATCCTCAGGCCAACAAGGACCCTCTTTGGGATAGTGTGGTCACCTAAAACTTGGCCCAAGATCTCAACCTTTCTATGGCTGCTCTGCCATAAAAGAATTTTCACTTGGGACAACCCTAGGAAAAAAAATATTCATGGCCCCTCAAGATGCCCCAAGTGGCAGTAACAAGAGGAAACCATATAGCATCTCATGGATTCCTCCAATCTGGCAAACAAATTTTGGGAAAAAACAATTTTCAGATGTCAGAAAGATGGCAGAGATAAAGAAGACATCACCAAAACCATTCGTAACTGGGCCAAAAACCTGTACAAGAGTCCCTTGCTTGATGCATTATGGAGAATCATACCGGGCCTCCTCTTGTGGACAATCTAGAAAGAGAGGAATCAACATATCTTTAGGAATCAAGCCACCCCCATAGAAATCATATGGATTAACATGCAACAACCTTCAGGAAACTCTAACACTCTAATCTTGGAGTACTGAGGATTTTCTCATTGAACCACAAGGACAAAATATATGGATGAATTGGAACCTCAAGCTCATCCAGACTCAGGAACCACCCACCACATCCATCCCTTCTCATCAATCTTCCAGCAAGTGGTGTCCTCCTCCCTTACGATTCACCCAACTCAATTTTGATGGCACTTCTAAAGGCAATCCAAGTCAAGTAGGACATGGAGGAATCTTCAGGGATCATTATGGAAATCCTATGTTATGTTACCTAGGCACTTCAAGATGGGACACAAAAAATTCGGTTGAACTGGAGGGACTATGGCAAGGTCTAAATCTCACTCAGCAGCATAGCTACTTTCCCTTAATCACAGAAGGAGATTCTCAAATTCTTATAACCATGGCCCAACAAATAACACATGGAACTGCAGTAAACAAGCTATTCTATAGCTGGAGACTTGCAGCTCGTCTACGACACATTGAGCACTTGATTGCAACTAATAAAGCAGTCACATTCAAACACATTAAGGGAACTGGCAACAAAGTGGTTGGCCTCTTAGCCAATCTAGGGGTGGTAAGTGATCGAACTCTTTACACTAGTTTTCTTGAAATTATAAAAGATGCCACACACCAATAGGAATACACCAAGCTGGTGGAAATGGATGCAGTAGCCTTAGATGCAGGTGTTAGATGAACCATTAATGCCCTTCAACCGCTAGATAAGCAAAAGGCTAAACCTTATGACAACTTGTGCCTTCCCCCATGGGAACTTAAGGCAGGTCCTGGCGCCTCAGTCAGTGACATTAACTAGCTGGGAAAACCAAGATATTCTATGCAATTTCAGAATTATGGAGCATAGCCCCCTGCAATCCCCCATTTGACCTCTCAATTGCTCTTTCCTACCCGCTGCAACTGAGCTGAGCCTTAGCACCAACGCGGGAAGACGTTACAGACTCCTTTGCTACGTCGACTTGGCAATGGTCATCATTTTTCCCAATATTTTCTCTGCAAGCTGCATTTCGAGATCTTGGCCCCTCGCTCCATCCCGAATTTGAATTCCCCTATTCCTCTTAGCATCCCCCTCGTTGTTCTTTCCCCATCTCCTGACCCTACAATTCATCGCTCACTATAGCTCTCTCATTGGAGAATCATGTGCCAACGTCATAGAATGAGGTGCAGGCGTGGTGTTATCTGGGGTGGCACCACTCACCCTTCGTCTCTGCCCCCTTCTGTCTCCACCTCCCCATCTTCCTCCCCACCCCCAAGCCCTTCCACTTCCCGCTTTCTTGGCAGATGCCCGGACACCCGCAGTGGCCGTGGGAGAAGGGGTTCCAGTGAGGTTCAACGTTTAGGTGGAATCGCCCATCATATCACTTCCACAGCTTCCTCCCAGCAATCTCAATTGCACTTTTGCTGCTCCATGGATAGGCCGGTCATCATTGCCACCGTCACAGTGGATTTTAGTGAGGTAATTGACCCATGCCCCGAACCAGAGCTCAGCCCAGAAATAAATCAGGCTCCCCCACTGCCAGGTAACTTTTAGGGGGAGTCGAGCTCCAGCCACCCTTCGAGAGACATGGACCATCCATCTAGTAGCCGTCAACAGGAACTGGGAGGTGATACCACTCACAAAGACAAAGGAACTCAAGTGGAGGACAATGCAGGTGGCGAGCAATCAAGTTCAGAAGAATATGGTTGGTGTCCGATCGTGGAGGAAGCCACCAACATCAGCCACCTAGATGCTGCATGCCAGGTCACGTGTCGGGTCCAGATTTCTGTTCTGTTTATTTTCATTTTACTATGGTCAATTTTGAGTCTCATGTCTAGCTCAGGTTCCGAGTTTCGGTTCTCATGAGCTATTTTACTGTGGTGAATTTTGAACTATACTGGGGGTTTTACTATGGTTGTCTTACTGAATTTTGTAGTATTTTGGTTATAAATTTTGAATTCTAAAACTGTAACCCCTGTGTGGGTAAAATGAACTCTTCCTATCTCGTTCTCGGACTGGTTTCCCCAATTGGGGTAGTTGCAATATCCAGGTTTGCTATTTAAAATGGTCATATAGCTGACGTAGTACCGCAGAGGTCATGCCTATTTGTACATTATGTTTTTATTAATAGATCAGTTTTACTTAGAAAAAAGAAACTCTATGAGCATGATCCTGGGGTGACCCTCCCCTCTTTGTCAACACTGATACTGAACTCTTCACGGTGCAAGAGGTAGAGATGGGTATTCAGAATTTGGGGGTTGGAAAAGCAAAAGACTCAGCTGAACTCCAAGCAAAATATCTAAAGTCGGGCTCAAATATTCTTGCACGTCACATTACAAAAATTTTCAACATCATACAACAGGGGCTCCCCATAGATTGGACAACTAGTCTAGCAATACCTCTTTCCAAGAGCGGTGATGTCAATAATCCCTCCAATTATAGACTATCACGATAAAGCCTTTGCTTGCAAAGCTATTTGGAAGCATGCTAGAAAACAAAATTACCAAGTGGGTAGAAGAAAGCGATGAGCATGCTAAAGGGAAAGTAGCTTTTAAACCTAAACATTCCACACTTGATCATTGTATAACTTTAAGGAACATCATTGAAAAATTTTGGGAGAAAAAAGAAGAAATATTTTGTTGTTTTGTTGATTTCAGAAAAGTGTTTGACTCGGTTTCTAAGGATAAGCTTTGGCATAGAATGGAGGAACTTGGGGTTCCTACACATTTGAGAGAAATTGTGCATAGGTTGTAAGAAGTGGTGAAAGTCAAAATTAGAAATTTAGTAGGGATTTCTAAAAGTTTCTGAAGTGATATCAGGGTTAAGCAAGGTTTCCCACTATCTCCTACCCTTTTTGGTTTATATATCGACAATCTTGAGGAGTGGTTAAATTCGCAAGGGGGTGACGGTATCTATTTGAGCAAGTTTGTTATAAGGCTTCTTGTGTATGTAGATGAGATTATTATGATTTCTAAATTGTCTCTTAGTTCACAAAAGAACTTACTATCCCTTGAGCATTTTTGTAGAAGTGTGGCGATGCAAATCAACATCAGCAAAACAAAAGTAGTGGTTTTCTCTAAGAAAAGAAAACATATCCAACATAAGTTCTACTTTGAATGCAACATTCTGGAAGAAGTTGTGGATTGCAAATATCTCAGAATTGAATTCAACAAAAATCTAAGCTGCAATGGTTGTAGAAGGAAAATAACTTTTGGGGGTTGGAAAGCATTTTATGCTTTTCAAAATCGGTGTAGAGAGGCAGAGTTATGGGACTGGAAAAGCACTCAAACTCTTTTTAGGCTTCTAGTGATTTTGGTGATTCCCCATGGTTATGAACTATGGGCCAGCAGTACATCCGACATGGAGTGGAGACAAATTGAGAGAATTCAGAAGCGTTTGATTACAAACAAGCTGAAGATTAAAAGTGTAGTTCCTTATGCTATCTTGTTAAGTGAAATAGGGATTGCTCTTATTGAAGCAATTGCTATAATGCGAGTGATAAGGCATTTAAAAAAAATGAGCAAATGGAAGAGGGTATATGGCCTAAATTTGTCCTTAACGATAGATTGTGCAAGAAAAAAAAATACTTGGAGGTAGAAAAATAGCAAATGGTTTAGTAAATGGGCTATTTTCTTGAACGCGTGTCTCATAAACAACAAAGAGATAAAAGATTTTGTTATGGAAAATTTCCTCAAGCGTACTTGGGATAAGGAGCTAGGAAGAAAGAAAAAGTACTATATTGAAGTGTGATCTATCCCACTCATAGTCATCAACCAAAAGCATACATAGAAGCCAATATCTCTTGGATATCCAGAATTTGTATTGCTAAGTTAAGGACTAATTATCATCAACTTTGTTCTGAAACAGGACATTGGAAAATGCCAAAAGAAGTGTGGGAGGAAAGAGTATGCATTTTTGTTATTCTGGAAAAATGGAAACAGAAAAAATTTCGTTTTAGAATGTGAGGCCTTCAAAGACAACAAGGAAAATTATGCAGATATGTTGGAAGTTGGTTCTTGGGATAATCTATTTAGTGAGGGGTTTGTCAAGAAGATGGGAACATTTATTTCGAAGCTTAATAGAAAAAGCGCTAAATACAACAAGTAGATGAAGAAGTAATATGTCCCATAGGCTACCTTTAACCTCTGGTGTTAAACTAATTTCTTTCTTTCTTTCTTTCTATGTTAAGTCACTAGTTCAATTCCTCCCCGTTTATGTAACCTCACCAATATTATATATATATATGAAAAATTAAATATATATTAATAATAACTAAAAAAATTAAAAAATAGAGTTTAAAATTCATGTTATTTAAAGAGAATTTGTATAGTAAAATTTATAAATTTCCAAGTTTAATATATATTTGATACTTAAATAAATATGAAAATTAAAATAAAAAAAATGTCTTTTAATAATATTTGTATTTCATAATTTTAACTCATTTTTTTCAGGGATAATGATTGTTTTTCGAGTGGAGTAGCTAATGTTAGTTTGACAACAAATTAGTAAATTTTGGGTAAATGTAACGAATTAGTTTGACAGTTTTATACCGATATATTAGTTATATAACGGTGGTTCATGATATAAAATAATCACAATGCCCATGAAATGTAAGGTGCAGAGAATCGTTATTGAATAACAAATTCAAATCCATTGAGTTCCAATCCATTCAGTTTCTTGTCTTGGTTCCGGTTAAGCTTTCTTGATTTTTCTTTCTTGTTTATTTTTTCCTTCACTATTTCAATCCGCGTTTCAACAATTGGTATCAGAGCTCCGAGGGTAGCCTGGGCATTAAAGGAAGGAGAGGCTATGCATTGAAGGCGTTTTTCTGTGAATACAATCCCTGCGTGCGTGAAGAGCTGATGCCATCAGCGTGGGCGCGAAGATCATGGTGGCTGCTGCGTGCGCGTGAGAAGTAGCACGAAACATTGAAGAAAAGGCGAATTGGGAGGTTGTACCAGTGAGGCATTGGTGGAAGCTATTTTAACTTGAAGACGTGACAGAAAAAAAGGTGTCTGCGTGCAGGAGGCGTGAAGCATGAAGAAGAAGTGAAAGGTGTTTCAGAACCCATAGACGAGTACTGGTGGAAGCTGCTGTTGCCTGTAGACGTGACAGAAAAAGGGCGTCTGCGTGGAGGAGGCATGTAGCGTGAAGGAGAAGTGAAAGGCCATTTAAGTGAAAGGCGTTTCAAAACCCATAGACGAGTATTGGTGGAAGCTGCTATTGCTTGTAGACGTGATAGAAAAAAGGCGTCTGCGTGCAGGAGGCGTGTAGCGTGAAGGAGAAGTGAAAGGCCGTTTCAAAACTTCTACTGAGACCTACGTGAAGAACCAGTTGCTGCATTTGGTGGAAGCCTTTTATGAACGTGTTGTCCCTGAGTGAAGAGACAGAAGGAGAGCCTGCGTTATCTGCCTGCTGGTCTGCATAAAGTTGCAGAGGATTTGTGACAAAGCCTGCTTGAGATCCGGGTAAATTTAAAAAAAAAAAAAATAATATTATTTGTTGAAGACATTTTTTTTGTTTACCCAGAAGGGTTCATAAACCAGTTGAAAAGAAAGTTGTCCAAAATTGATAAAGAGCAGGTTTTCTGTAAGAAGAACAAGTTTTATTTTTTCTGTAAAATTTGTTGAAGGGTTTCTCTAAAGGAAAAATATTGCAGAAAAACATTGTAGAAAGAAATTTGTAAAATTTGTTTGTTTAAAAGCGGTCTCAGTTTTTTTTTTAGAAAAAGGGAAACAAAGTTTTTTTAAGAAAAGGATAGCTACAGATTGAAATCCTAGAAAAATGGCCAAGATGTCGAATGCAAAATTCGAGGTGGAGAAATTCACCGGAAAGAGCAATTTTGCTCTTTGGAAACTGAAGGTTAGGGATCTGCTTGTGCAACACGGGTTGCACAAGGCATTGGATGGGGCAACTAAAAAACCTGCAACCATGACTACTTCAAACTGGGAGGACTTGGATGCCCGAGCTCTCAGTACCATCTAGCTATGCCTAGCAGAGGAAGTTCTCTTCAACATTGTTGAAGAGACTACGGCGTCAGGATTGTGGGAAAAACTTGAAAATCTCTATATGACAAAGTCATTGACCAACAAAATTTATCTGAAAAGAAAGTTATACAGTCTTCGAATGAAAGAAGGTTCAAATGTTGCAGAACATTTGAATGTTTTTAACACACTAATATGTCAATTAACAGATATGGAAGTTAAAATATAGGAAGAAGATAAAGCAATAACTTTGCTATGTTCTCTGCCTGAATCATGGGATCATTTCATAACTTCAATCAGCTTGAGCACTGCTGATTCTTTGAAGTTTGAATCAGTCATGGGAGCTCTCCTGTCTGAAGAAGTACAAAGGAATCCAGCACTAAAATAGCTACAGAGGACGCTCAAAGGAAAGAGGAGAAAGACCAAGGGGGACTTCTAGATCGAAATCGAAAGGAAAGAAGTGTAAGGTAAAATGTTGGAACTGCAATAAAGTTGGACACTTGAAGAAGGACTATTGGAAACGAAAGGAGTCTGAAAACCCGAAGAACGAAGCGAATCAGGTCGATTCAGGTATGATAGACGAAGTTTTATCTGCTGAAGAATTGTGTATGATAGATGAAACTTCACCTGAATGTAATATCTCTCAAGGTTTAGATAGTTGGCTGTTAGGCTTTGGTTCTTCGCATCACATGTGCCCACATAGAAATTGGTTTACCTCGTATGAAAATATAAATGGTAGTTCTGTGTTTATGGGTAACAATATGTCATGTCAGACTATTGGGTTGGGATATATCAGGATTAAGATGTATGATAACACAGTTAGAACATTAACTAGTGTTAGACATGTACCTGATTTGAAGAAAAAATTGATTTCTTTGGGAGTTTTGGATTCAGATGGTTATAAGTTTATAGGTCACGATGGCGTCTTGAAAGTCTTTAAAGGGGCACTTGTGGTTATGAAGGCAGAAAAGGTTGGAAATCTTTACAGGTTAAAAGGAAGTACTCAGATCAGTGTAGAAGCGGTTGCGTCAGAAAAGGAAGAAGCAGGCACTCGTCTATGGCATCAGCGATTGGGTCATATGAGCGAGAAAGATCTTCAGATATTGATGAAATGTAAATCTCTTCCCGGTCTGAAATCCTTAAATTTAGATTTCTGTAAACATTGTGTGTATGGAAAACAATGTAAACAGAGATTTAAAGTTGGAAATCATAATAGTAAAGATGTTTTAGACTATATTCATTCTGATCTGTGGGGGCCTTCCCCTATTATGTCATATGGAGGTGCACTGTATTTTTTAACGTTTATTGATGATTACTCCCGGAAAGTTTGGATCTATATGCTAAAAAGGAAAGCTGATGTATTAAATGTCTTTAAATAATTTAAAGTAATGGTAGAGAAAAGAACAGGCAAATCTATTAAATGCTTAAGCACTGACAATGGTGGTGAGTTCACTTCAGGTGAATTTGAACAATACTGTAAGGATGAGGGAATTGTTAGACACAAAACTGTTGTTTATAATCCTCATCAAAATGGTGTTGTTGAGCATATGAATCGAACTCTTATGGAAAGAGCTAGAAGCATGATCAGCAATGCTAACTTGCAAAAGGAGTTGTGGGCAGAAGCAATATTTACTGCTTGTTATTTAGTTAACAGATCACCTTTAGTAGCAATTGATTGTAAAATTCTTGAAGAAGTTTGGACAGGTCAGTCTTGTGACTATTCACATTTGAGGATATTTGGCTGTGATGCTTATTCTCTCATTCCGAAAAATCACCGTTCAAAATTAGATCCAAAGTCAAAATGTTATGTCTTTGTTGGGTATCACTATGCAGTGAAAGGATATAGGTTGTGGGACCCTACATTGCGGAAAATAGTCATTAGTAGAGATGTAACATTTGATGCATCCTCTCTTTTAAAATCAACTGTTGAAAGAATTGAACAGGAACAAGTATCGCCAAATCAACGAGTTCAGTTGGAGGCTAGACTTTTCAGTGACAGTCGAAAGGAAGGAGAAATCTTTGGAGAAAAAGGTGTTGAAGACACAAAGGAAGCTGTTGAAGCTTCTGAACCAGTGCAAGTTTCTGAACTAGTTCAGAAACTAGTTGCTCTAAGAAGGTCTACAAGGGAAAGGAAAATTCCAAAAAGGTATGAAGATTCTGCTTCATCTTTTGCTTTGATTACTGAAGATGGGGAACCTTCTTGTTATCAGGAAGCAGTAGATGATACAGATAGCGAAAAATGGAAAGCGGCTATGGAAGAAGAAATGGACTCCTTAGCCAAGAACAATACCTGGGACCTTGTAGAGCTTCCTGAAGGGAGAAGTGTTGTTGGAAGCAAATGGGTCTTCAAGCTGAAATGGAAAGTTGATGGAAGTATCGAAAGGTATAAGGCGAGACTGGTAGAAAAAGGGTATTCTCAGGTTGAAGGTATAGACTTTCATGAGATTTTTTTTCCACTTGTAAAACATGCATCTATTCGTACTGTGTTGGCACTAACTGCATTGCTTAATCTTGAGTTAGAATAGTTAGATGTTAAAACAACTTTTCTACATGGTGATTTGAACGAAGAGATATATATGGAACAACTAGAAGGTTTTGTACGAGGTCACAACAGAAGATTAGTTTGCAAGCTCAAGAAATCATTGTATGGTCTGAGGCAGTCTCCCAGACAATGGTACAAGAAGTTTGATTCCTTCATGGTGAGCCATAACTTTGTAAGAAGTGAGTATGATCATTGTGTATACTTCAAAAGTTTCAATGGCATATTCATTATCTTAGCTTTATATGTTGACGATATGCTTATTGCAAGCAAAAGCATGGAAGAGAT
>APFE030837180.1:84848-118717 GCA_000404065.3 Pinus taeda
AAAATGGTAAGCTTTGGTTATCACAGCAGAAGTATGTGGAGAAAGTACTTGAAAAGTTCTCTATGAACAATGTGAAACCTGTTAATATTCCACTAGCTTCCCATTTTAAGCTTTCTTCGGTTTTAAGTCCTAGAGCTGATGAAGAAAAGAAATATATGTCTCATGTACCATATGCAAATGCGGTAGGCAACTTAATGTATGCGATGGTATCTACAAGACCTGACATTTCACATGCAGTTGGAGTTGTCAGCAGGTTCATGGAAAATCTAGGTAAAGAACATTGGCAAGCAGTGAAATGGGTGCTTCGATATCTAAGAGGCACAAGTGACCATTGCATCGTCTTTAATGGTAGTGAAGGATCAGTCTGCGGATATGTAGATGCTGACTATGCAGGTGATTTGGACAAAAGAAGATCTACTACAGGTTATGTCTTTACTCTTGCAGGTGGAGCGATTAGTTGGATGTCAAAGCTTCAAGAAACTGTTGCGTTGTCCACTACTGAAGCTGAATATATAGCTGCCTCAGATGCCAGTAAAGAAGCAATCTGGTTAAAGGGTCTGCTAGATGAAATTGGAAGAAAGCAGGAGAAAGTGAATGTACTTTGTGACAGTCAAAGTGCTATTCACTTGGCTACAAATCCCGCCTATCACAACAGAACCAAGCACATTGATGTAAGGTATCATTTTCTGAGACATGTGATCGATGGCAGAAAAGTAGCTCTTCAAAAGGTCAATACACGAGAGAATTGTGCAAACATATTCACAAAGCCAGTAACAGTAGAGAAGCTACGGTGGTGTTTAGCTTCTCTTGGCTTGCAGAAAAGATGATGAATGGGCATGGGCAAGAGATTAGGAAAATTGTTGTCAAGGTGGAGTTTGTTAGTTTTGACAACGAATTAGCAATTTTAGGTAAATTGTAATTAGATGGTTGTATACCGAATAGTTATTTATGTAACGACAGTCACAATATAAAATAATCTAATGTACAAGCAGAGAATTAGTAGTTGAATAAAATCCATTCAGTTCCAATTCAGTTTCTTATCTTGGCTATTTAGTTGAGGGTTCTTGTCTCTTGTTCTTTCCTTCATTATTTTATTTATCCTTTCTACAATATGAAGCTCTTACAAAATTGGTCATTGGCACTGCAGGTGGAAGTGTCCCCGAACATAGCGTTGGGCAGGGAGCCAGGAGCATTGACTGCTGGAAGCATGGCATATAGTAAAAAGATCTAGTTAGAATTTAAACTTTACCATTAATTAGCAATGCATGTACATAGTAAATGTGTATGGAAGAAGCAATTTACCTTTGTTGTCATTGTCTCTGGTGGCACCCTCGTTCCCTCAAAGGATCACTCTCCAGGAGCATTGACTGTTGGAAGCATGACATAATAAAAAAGATCTAGTTAGAATTTAAACTTTACCATTAATTAGCAGTGCATGTACATAGGAAATGTGTATCAAAAAAGCAATTTACCTTTGTTGTCATTGTCTCTGGTGGCACCCTCGTTCCCTCAAAGGATCACTCTCCAACATGCGAATTAAGCGAAATCCCTCTGCATTGGCTAAGATCTTTATGCCATTGTCATTAGTTGTGACTGCCAACAAGGAACCATCTTTACTGAAATGAAGGCGAGGACTAGCCTACAACTTTTTGGAAATAAGCACAAAGATTATACACTAAGATGAGATGTGATCAAGACAACTTAAAATAATGCGTTGAAACTTTTTTTGTCACAATCATTATCTCTCAAACTCTAAAAATAAATCATCCTCATCTTCAAAAATAACTTCTTACCGAACTACTCTCAACATCAATTGTTACCCTCAACATCAATTCTTCTTAGGATATTGGTGTTATCCAGCGGCCCATAACTTATTTTGTAAAATTCCTTTTTATTATATGGTCAAAGTCGACAAAATCTGCCCATACAAGGAACCATCTTTACTAAAATTAAGGCGAGGACTAGCCTACAGCTTTTTGGAAATAAGCACAAAGATTATACACTGAGATGAGATGTGATCAAGACAAGTTAAAATAACGGGTTGAAACTTTTTCGGTCAAAATCATTCTCTCAAACTCTAAAAATAAACCATCCTCATCTTCAAAAATAACTTCTTACCGAGCTACCCTCAACATCAATTGTAATATTCCAGCGGCCCATAACTTATTTTGTAATATTCCTTTTTTTAATAAGGTCAAAATTGACAAAATCTGCCCATGGTATTCACAGTGGTATAACTTACTTTGTAATATTCCCTTTTTTTTTATAAAGTCAAAGTCGACAAAATCTGCCCATGGTATTCACAGTGGTATCTGCCCATGGCATCGACCCATGGTATTTTCCCTCATTTTTTGAGGGAAAATGATAAAATAAAGTTTCTAGAGAGTCCATCAAACCTATAAAAGAGGATAGGAGCCTGTCAGTGGGATCAACCCGAGTTTATCTATATTATTGTGTTTTCTTGAGAACTTGGCACGACCAACTCCAATTTGATCCCAAGGATGAAAACTTTGTGGGCGTGATTTGTCTAGTGGATCCATTCAAGGTCCATGATTGTGCTTCAGTCTTGTTTTCTTTTTTGTTGCGCAGCCATGCATGCCATTGTAGGGGCTCCAATATTTTGTATGGGCATGTACTATCTTCTTTGGTTAATAATATAAATAAAGGTTGCATTTCTTTTAGGTTTTTGTGTTCTATGTTTGGCTTGTCAATATTTCATTTCGAATGCAAAAACATTCCAAATATGTTGATTATTTGGCCATTTGGGATCTTCTGGTATCAAAGATGTGCATCCTACCAACCTAAGGGTTCTTGCCACAAGTTCAGGTTTATATTTGCAGTATTAAAACATTCTTGTTGTGACCTCGGTGGGATTTCTTCTCACCCTAGCTGGCATTTTCCTATCTTCAGTGATACCAGTTGTCACCCTAGATTGGTCTATTTTAATAATTTTATTTTGTTCGTACAGGTGATTTGAGTGCTTGCAGGACCGAGTTGTAGTGATGGTGGCCCGTGTTTGACTGTAGCTCGGACTGACCTTGTAGGACACGAGATCAATAGCAATATGAGCCAGTGGAGACCATGTAGACTCAGAAGGAGTCTATGTTAAGAGGGAGTGACCCTATGGAAGTTTTAGATCTTCAAGTTCTGTAGATGGTGTGGAGTAACTTCTTAGTTTTGGAATTACCTCCCTCGCTAAGGAGGAGTTTTGACATTTGTAGCTTGGGGGGTACTCCAGACTCTAGGGTATAGGGTTGTTGAGGATTTGGACCCAAATTGGATTTGTGGGCAAGAGTACCCAAGTGGTGGGCTTTGCACCCAAATTTGTGGGTGTGAATCCATGAGGAGATTTAATGAATTTTCACTTGGACATGATAGAGCACACTTAGATGAGCAAGGGGTCGCTTCAAGCACTAAGAGAGCCCTTGTCATTGTAGAGAAATAAATTTTGATATGTTTTGAGTGGGTGGATTGTTTTAAAGATCAAGTTGGCCTTAGTTAAAGAGACCCTTCTTTAAGGGTTAGAAATCACCCTAAGCGAAAAATATAATTATGTGAGAGGAGAGACCTCATTTCACAAATCCAATGAGTGACATATCAAAGAATATACCTCTGAACTAGCGACAGATCAGATGGAGCTCAAACAAAGTGGATAAGGAGCATTTTTTTGTCTTCTTGAAACAATTTTGAGGGCCAAGATTGATAGGCAACAAACCGAGGGCTAAGAGGTGAATTTTGGGCATATTTCATTCATATTTGAGGGTTTTCTCTATGTTTCAAGCTATTGGTTCTCTGGGTTGATTGAAGGTCGAGAACATATCTTTTGGGGAGGGCAGAGAGGCCTATTAGGACACCTATCCTAGGCCGAAATCACAGCAAGGGACACCACAGTTAGAAGACATCTGAAATGAGGAAAAACACAAGTTTTGGATAAGAATTTATGGCTGACATGTGCCCTAACAAAAGCTCAAAAATTGCAAAATAGTCGAGTCAAGGCAAGCAGCAGGAGGTTGTAGAACAAGGTATGTATTTTTTGTCATATTGATGTTGTTTGCTAGTAGATGGTTTTCCTAGTTTGGAAAGAGTTTGAATGGCATCTAAAGGTTTGTTTGGAGGGGAGAAGAAGGTTTCCTTAAAACCCTAGATCTGTTTGACAAGAAGAACTTTGACAGTTGTAAGAAGGGCAGACTTTAAGAAGCTTAAGGGTATCGTTCTTAGATAAGTAAAACCAACCAGGCAGGCTTATGAATCATCACTAAGTTGATTGTTGGAGAAATATCTTTTATAGTCATAATGGGTAGCCCTCCATGCCCTAAGATCTTCATTGGAGCAGTACAAGAAAGCAATAATGGAAAGAGGTCCCAAAGAGTTGAAGAGAAGTAGTGGGCAGTCTAGGAGTTGTTTACAAACAGAGTTGTAAATAACTCATAATAAGACCCTATGTGTTGACTCATTTGATGGACTAATGATCAGCTAGAGGGCAGTTGGTGAGCCATGTTCAATGACTAAAAGGAGAGAGATTCATTGATAGAGGCAGATGAAGTTATGGAACGTTACATTAGCGAGTAGGTGAAGTGTTGTTTTGTTCACGGTATATTGGTTAATGAAGGGCTAACATCAAACCCTAGTTTATATTTCCTGTATCAATGATTGTATGAGGGCCATGATCCTTGGTACAGGAGGCCTAGATAGTTTTACTACAATTTGTTAATATAATGAAGTTGGGTTGTTGAAAAATGGTAAAAAGTTGCCTATTTATGTACATGTTGATTTATTGTTGTATTTATTCCACTGTGCAAAGTAGTTTGTTGTGGCATTTGAGTTGGTTGTGTCATAGATTCAAAGACCCTAACCTAGATACTCTAGTACCATGGAAAATCAACATCCTCATCTCTAGGGCACATTGTGTAGGGGTGTGCGTGTGATGTGGAGCAAGAAATCACATAAATTTAAACATACCATTTGACGTATATGTCAAACCACTAACTAAGTGGTACTACCCAAGAACCATGCTAGAAGGAGAAAAATTCAAGTAAACAAACAATAATAACAATAATTTGTTGGAAAACAACATCACTCACCTGTCCTTTGTGCTGCATCTACATTGCCTATCTTCTCCCCTCGACCTTCCAAGGCACTACAATTGTAGTCACTCACTACACAAAGTAATATTATATATGAGACCATGAATAAACCACTAGATTTAATACCAAATACACAAAGCGATTTATTAAACATACACATACCTGCCCTCCCTTGGGTAACATTATAGAAGCGAATAGCATAAATCACTTTGTAGAATGTCTCACCCATCCTCTACCACATTTGTAGAATATCCAAGGAATCTTCACCACTTCACCTTTGTAGATTGTACAATTGTAGCTCTTCGCTACATAAAGAAGATCAATATTGTTGATTTTGAGAGCATAGATAAAGCATATAATAAATTGAATTGCAAACAAATGGAGCCACAAATTAGCAAAATATACTTTTAATTGAAGCGCATTGCATATAGGTATGTTGACTCGCCCTCATTTACGAACAATAACTTCGACTTTTCTTGTTTGCTTCCCTCGTTTCCTTTTCCACACCCAACAAATGAAACCGAGACCAAATTACAAAGAACATGAACCAAAAAAAAAAGCAAAACGAGTGCAACAAACCCAATAAATGAAACCAAGATAGAAGTACAAAAAACGAGAAAAATAAGAATGAAACAAAGAAAGACAATTATAACACAAAGCATGGCCATGCTCAAACTCAACAAAACAAAACATGCAAATCAGAACAAAAAAAATGCAAACATCCCCTCTGCACATAACTTCTCCTCTCCTGTAATGTGCCCTCCTCCGCTAGAAGGAAAAGAAGTCACCGAATGAGGTTAAAACACAGTCAATAATGGTAAACATATTTCAAAACCAATAATTATGCATAATAGGAAACAAACCTTCCCTAGAGTTTTTTTTATAACAATGAACACTCTCTTTTGTATTCCATTTCCTCGTGTTGATTAGAACAAGTCATCTACAGAAAATACAAAATAAGATCTTAGAATTGTTATATAAATTAAGCTAGAGATTTGAATGCAATTATTAATCGTAATAAGAAACACACCTCTCTTTGAGTATGTTATATAAAAAGAGAGGCCATTTTCTATTTTATGTGTTCATGCTCACTAGACAAGTATTCTGTAATAAATACACAATAAACTATTAAATTTCTAATAAAAGTTAAACTAGAGAGTTTGGAGGCATGAACTTGGCTTGGAACTTCGAGTCCAGTTATATTCGATGCTATATCACAAAAACATATAAATTATCACAAAAAAAATAAATTTTCTAAAGTACATGTACTTCTACTAGGAATAATACAAACAATGATTTCATACAATAGGGTCCACAACGCGATAGTGTTGTATGTTAGCATGATGGTTGATTGGTTGAAGGGTCGGTATGCTTTTTCTCTCAACATTACCCACCTCTACTATAGGGGATGAACTGTGGAGGTGTTTGTGTCATGTGGAGCAAATAAAATGCTAATTTAAAGATACCATGTGATGTATATGTCAATCAACTAATTGAGTAATACAACCCAAGTCCCATGCTCGAAGGAGAAATAGTAGTGCAAACAAATAATAAAAATACTATTTTATTGGAAAACTACGACTCACCCATCCTCTATGCTGCATTAGCATTGCTTAAAGTATCTTCTCCACTCGACCATCCCAGACACTACGACTGTAGTTACTTACTGCACAAAGTAATTTTTATATGAAATCATGAATAAACCACAAGAGAAATTGATTAAAAAATATACAGAGAGATAAATTAATCATACACATACCTACTCACCCTTCACTAATGTTATAGCAAGAACAACCATGAACAATAAGCCCTGAAAATGTGAACCCATGTATAACTTTTCTCTTTATTTTGTATCAAAGTTTTCAAAAAATATCAAACCTCAAACCCATAACAAGATCATACTACCTTGAAGCCATGACAAAAGGATAAATCATCGTGGAAACAACATATATTACAACAGATTAAAGCAAAATATTATTATGTTGGAAAAAAATATGGTTCACGAATCGTTTGCAATGCGTTAGTAGAATCTCTAAAGTCTTTTCGCCACTTGACCTTCATAGACTATAGAACTGTAGTCATTCACTACACAAAGAAAATCAATATAAATTGATTTGAGACCACATATAACACATATAATAAATTGAAAAGCAAGCAAATAGAGTTACGAATTAGGAAAAGATAATTGTGAGTGAAGTGCATTGCTTATAGTTAAGGTGATTCAACTTCATTTATGAACAATAACCTCCATTTCATTTCTTTCATTTTCTCTCCCTACAAACAAAACCAAGACCAAACTACAAGAAATGAGAAAACGAGTACAACACAAAGCATGGTCACACTCAAACTCTACAAAAACAAAATATGTAAACAACAACAAACAAAAACTTGGAAACTCCACCCTTGCACATTATTTCTATTGCAGTGTCCCCTCCTCTGCTCAAAAGAAAAAAAGTGGGGTGAATAAGGTTAAAATACAAACATAGATAGTAATGATAAGAATATTTCAAAACTGATAATTATTTATAATAGGAAACATACCTCCTAAAGAACGAGTATCCTCTCCTCTACTGAAAAGAAAAAAAGTGGGGTGAATAAGGTTAAAATACAAACATAGATAGTAATAATAAGCATATTTCAAAACCGATAATTATTTATAATAGGAAACATACCTCCTAAAGAACTTTTTATATAACGATAGACACTATTTTGTTTTGTTATATAAAGGGGGATAATCCATATTGTATTTCACATATCCATGCTCACTGGAATCACCCGTTTGAAATGGATACACAATAAACTATTAGCATTCTAACAAAAGTTAAACTAGAGAATTGAAGGCAGGAATTTGTCATCCAACTTAAGTAGAGTCCATTTATATGCCATGTTATATCACGAAATATATAAATTTTCTAAATTAGAAGTAATTCTACTAGGAATAATGCGATTAATGTTGTCATAAGAGAAATAATTCTTTTTGTAGAGGCAACTGGCCGAGGGCTAAGAGGGAAATTATAGGAAGATTTTATGGACATTTGAGGAGGTTTTTCTCTGTATTTCAGGCCGCAAGTTCTCTAGGTTGATTGCAGGTGAATGACATATATATTAGGGAAGGTCGAGAGGCCTAGTAAGAGGCCTAACGTAGGCGGCAATCACAGCAAGGGATAACATAGTTAGAAGAGGCCTAAAGTGAGGGAAAACACAAGGTTTGGAGAAGAATTTAGGGTTGACGTGTGCCCTAAACACAACTCAGAAAATACAAAATGCACAAAATCCGAGGTGAAGGGGAGCAGTAGGAGGTTGTAGAACAAGGTATCTTTGTCCTCTTGTATTAATGTTGTTGCTAGTAGATTGTTGTCCTTGTTTGGTCAGAGTTTGAAGGGCATTTGAAGGACAATTTGAAGGCTAGAAGGTGTCCTTGGAACCCTAAACTAGTCTGACAAGGAATTCGACTGCTATAAGAAGGGCAGACTTTGAGAAGCCTAGGGGTTTGGTTCTTGGAGAAATAAGGGTAACCAAGTAGGCTTATGAATCATCCCTAAGTTAATTGTTGGAGAAGGAATTTTAACAGTCAGAGTGGGCAACCCTCCATGCCCTAAGATTGTCTTCGTTGGAGTAGCACAGGAAGGCAATAGTGGAAAGCAGCCCCAAAGATATGAGGAGCAACATTGGGTAGTTTAGGAATTGTCCACAAACGAAGTTGTGAAAAACTCACAATAAGACACTATGTGTTGATTCAATGATGGACTAATGATCAACTAAAGGGCACTTGGTGAGTCGTGTTTAGACCCCTAAAGGAGAAAGATTCAGTGAACCAGAGTTCGCACAACGAAGAAACTTAGGGAGAGCTGAGATTGTCTAGATCATGGGGCAGAGGATTCAGTTGAAGGGATGGAGGTGTGCTCTTGACTAGCTTGGCAATGAGATTGGCTTGGAGTTCTTGTGGATTGGTAGTGAACCTGGTGAACAACAGTTTGTTGTATGGCAACTTGTTGATCATGGAATTCCTTCGACTTGCCATGGATCGTTGCGAAATCTCGAGGATTGCTTTAACATATATGAGATTGGCATGGACAAGATTGCTTCGTGTGATAGACAGGACGGTGGCAGGCTAGTTTCTTCATCGAATCGTGATGTTGCATATCCGATATTGGAGGGATGTGCACGTGTCGTGTTTGACCTGGGAGTATGAGTGCAGGATTGAGTTGTAGTGATGCTGGCCCGTGTTTGACCGTAGCTCGGACAGACCTTGTAGGACATAAGATCAATAGCAGTATGAGCCAGTGGAGACCATGTAGACTCAGAAGGAGTCTAGCTTAAGAGGGAGTGACCCTATGGAAGTTTCATATCTTCGGGTTCTGTAGGTGGTGATGAGTAACTTCCTAGTGTTGGAAGTACCTCCCTCGCTAAGGAGTGTTGAGATTTGTAGCTTGGTGGGTACTCCAGACTCTAGGGTACAAGGTTGTTGAGGATTTGGACTCACATGGGCTTTGTGGGCAAGAGTACCCACGTGGTGGGCTTTGCACCCAAAGTTGTGGGTGTGAATCCATGAGGATATTTAATGGCTTTGCACTTGGACATGATAGAGCACACTTAGAGGAGAAAGGGGTCACTTCAACCACCAAAAGAGCCCTTGTCATTGTAGAGAAATAAATTTTTATATGTTATGAGTGGGTGAATTGTCTTAAAGATCAAGTCGGCCTTAGTTAAAGAGACCCTTCTTTAAGGGCTAGAAGTCACCCTAAGCGAAAAATATAAGTATGTGAGAGGAGAGACCTCATTTCATACATCCAATGAGCAACATATCAAAGAAAATACCTCTGAGCTAGCTGCAAATAAGACGGAGCTCAAACAAAGTGGATCAGGAGCATTTTTGTGTCTTCTTGAAACTGTTTTGAGGGCCAAGATTGATAGGCAACAAACCGAGGGCTAAGAGGTGAATTTTGGGCAGATTTTATTCATATTTGAGGGTTTTATCTGTGTTTCAGGCCGCTAGTTCTCTGGGTTGATTGAAGGTCGAGAACATATCTTTTAGGGAGGGTAGAGAGGCCTATTAGGACACCTAACCTAGGATGAAATCAAAGAAAGGGACACCACAGTGAGAAGATGCCTGAAGTGAGGGAAAACACAAGTTTTGGATCAGAATTTAGGTCTGACATGTACCCTAACCAAAGCTCAGAAATTGCAAAAAATTTGAGGTCAAGGCGAGTAGTAGAAGGTTGTAGAACAAGGTATGTATGTCAGTTCTTATTGATGTTGTTTGCTAGTAGATGGTTTTCCTAGTTTGGACAGAGTTTGAATGGCATCTAAAGGATTGTTTGGAGGGGAGCAGAAGGTGTCCTTACAACCCTAGATCTTTTTGAAAAGAAGAACTTTGACAACTATAAGAAGGGCAGACTTTGAGAAGCCTAGGGGTTTGGTTCTTGGAGAAATAAAGGCAACCAAGTAGGCTTATGAATTATCACTAAGTTTATTGTTGGAGAAATATTTTTGACAGTCATAATGGGTAGCCCTCCATGCCCTAATATCTTCATTAGAGCAATACAAGAAGGCAATAATGGGAAGAGGTCCCAAAGAGCTTAATAGAAGCAGTGGGGGGTCTAGGAGTTGTAAACAACTCACAAGAAGACCCTATGTGTTGATTCGTTTGATGGACTAATGATGAGCTAGAGGGCAGTTGATGTGCCATGTTCAATGACTTAAAGGAGAAAGATTCATTGATAGAGGCAGATAAAGTTGTGCAACGCTACATCAACAAGTAGGTGAAGTGTTGTTTTGTCCATGGTAGATAGTTAATGAAGGACTGAAATCAAGCCCTAGTTTGCATTCCCTGTATCAGTGAGTGTATGAGGGGCATGATCCTTGGTAGAGGAGGCCTAGACAATTGTACTACAATTTGTTAATACAACGAAGTTGGATTGTTGAAAAATGGTAAAAAGTTGCCTATTTATGTACATGTTGATTTATTGTTGTATTTATTCCATTGTGCAAAGTAGTTTGTTGTGCCATTTCAGTTGGTCGTGTTATAGATTCAAAGACCCTAACCTAGATACTCTGGTGCCATGGAAAATCAACATCCTCATCTCTACGGCACATTGTGTGGTGGTGTGCGTGTGATGTGGAGCAAGAAATCAAATAAATTTAAACATACCATTTGATGTATATGTCAAACCACTAACTAAGTGGTACTACGCGAGAACCACGCTAGAACGAGAAAACTAAGTAAACAAACAATAAAAACAATATTTTGTTGGAAAACAACATCACTCACCCATATCATATATAATATTACACAAAGTAATATTATATATGAGATCATGAATAAACCACGAGATTTAATACCAAATACACAAAGCGATGTATTAAACATACACATACCTACTCTCCCTTGGGTAATATTATAGAAGTGAATAGAATAAATCACTTACAATCTATAGAATGTCTCGCCCATCCTCTACCACATTTGTATAATGTCTAAGGCATCTTCACCACTTCACCTTTGTAGACTATACACTTGTAGCTCTTCACTACATAAAGAAGATCAATACAGTTGATTCTGAGAGCATAGATAAAGCATATAATAAATTGAATAGCAAGCAAATGGAGCCACAAATTAGAAAAATATACTTTTAATTGAAGCGCATTGCATATAGGTATGTTGACTCACCCTCATTTATGACCAATAACCTCAACTTTTCTTGTTTGCTTCCTTCATTTCCTTTTCCACACCCAACAAATGAAACCAAGATAGAATTACAAAGAACATGAACCAAAAAAAGGAAAACGAGTACAACAAACCCACTAAACGAAAAAAATATAGAAGTACAAAAAACGAGATAAAAAAAAAATGAAACAAAGAAAAATAATTACAACACAAAGCATGGCCATGCTCAAACTCAACAAAACAAAACATGCAAATAACAAAAAAAAAAATGCAAACATCCCCTCTACACATCACCTCTCCTGTAATGTACCCTCCTCCACTAGAAGGAAAAGAAGTCACTGAATAAGGTTAAAACACACAAAGTCAGTAATGGTAAGCATATTTCAAAACCAATAATTATTCATAATAGGAAACAAACCTTCCCTAGAGTTAGTTATATAACAATTAACACTCTCTTTTGTATTCCACTTTCTCGTACTGTTCACTCTCTTTTGTATTCCACTTTCTCGTACTGTTCACTTTCTTTTGTATTCCACTTTCTCGTGTTGTTCAAAACAAGTAAGTCATCTACAGAAGATACAAAATAAGATCTTAGAATTTTTATATAAATTAAGCTAGAGATTTGAATGCAATTATTAATCATAATAAGAAACACACCTCTCTTTGAGTGTGTTATATAAAAAGACAGGTCATTTTGTATTTCATGTGTTCATGCTCACTAGACAAGTATTCTGCATTAAATACACAATATAATATTAAATTTCTAATAAAAGCTAAACTAGAGAGTTTGGAGGCATCAACTTGGCTTGCAATTTCAAGTTCAGTTATATTCCATGCTATATCACAAAAAAATATAAATTATCACAAAAAATATTAATTTTCTAAAGTAGATGTACATCTACTAGGAATAATTCAAACAATGCTTTCATACCATAGGGTCCACAAGGCGATAGCGTTGTATGTTAGCACGATGGTTGATTGTTTGAAGGGTCGGTATGGTTGCTTGCTCAACATTACCCACCTCTACTATAGGGCATGCACTGTGGCGGTGTCTGTGTCATGTGGAGCAAATAAAATGCAAATTTAAAGATACCATGTCATGTATATGTCAATCAACTAATTGAGAAATACAACCCAAGAACCATACTTTAAGTAGAAATAGTAGTGCAAAGAAATAATAAAAATATTATTATATTGGAAAACTACGACTCACCCATCCTCTATGCTACATTAGCATTGCTTAAAGTATCTTCTCCACTCGACCATCCCAGACACTATGATTGTAGTCACTTACTGCACAAAGTAATTTTGTATATGAAATCATGAATAAATCACAAGAGAAATTGAATAAAAAATATACAGAGAGATAACTTAATCATACACATCCTACTCACTCTTCACCAATGTTATAGCAACAACAACCATGAACAATAAGCCCTGAAAATGTGAACCTAGGTATAACTTTTCTCTTTATTTTGTATCAAACTTTCCAAAAAATCTCAAACCTCACACCCATTGAAAAGATCATACTATGTTGAAGCCATGACAAAAGGATAATTCATCATGCAAATGACATATATTATGGTGGATTAAAGCACATTATTATTATGTTGGAAAAAAATATGGCTCACCAATCGTTTGTGATGCGTTTGTAGAATCTCTAAGGTCTTTTCGCTAGTTGACCTTCATAGACCATAAAATTGTAGTCGTTCACTACACAAAGAAAATCAATATAAATTGATTTGAGACCACATATAACACATAATAAATTGAAAAGCAAGCCAACAGTGTCAGAAATGAGGAAAAGATAATTGTGAGTGAAGTGCATTGCGTATAGTTAAGGTAATTCACCTTCATTTATGAACAATAACTTCCATCTCATTTCTTTCATTTTCTCTCCCTACAAACGAAACTAGGACCAAACTACAAGAAATGAGAAAACGAGTACAACACAAGGCATGGTCACTCTCAAACTCGAAAAAACAAAATATGTAGACAACAACAAACAAAAACTTGGAATCTCCCCCCTTTCAAATTATTTCTATTGCAGTGTCCTCTCCTCTGCTGAAAAGAAAAAAAGTGGGGTGGATAAGGTTAAAATACAAACATAGATAGTAATGATAAGCATATTTCAAAACCGATAATTATTTATAATAGGAAACATACCTCATAAAGAAGCAGTATCCTCTCCTCTGAAAAGAAAAAAAGTGGGGTGAATAAGGTTAAAATACAAACATATATAGTAATGATAAGCATATTTCAAAACCGATAATTATTTATAATAGGAAACATACCTCCTAAATAACTTGTTATATAACGATAGACATTATTTTGTATTCGTATTCCATTTACTTCTGCTCACCAAAACAAGCCATCTACAAAAAATATGCAATAAAATATTAGAATCATTATAAAAATTATATTAGAGAGTTGAATGTAATAATCAATCATAATATGAAACATACATGTCTTTGAGTTTTGTTATATAAAGGGGGATAATCCATATTGTCTTTGAAATGGATACATAATAAACTATTAGCATTCTAATAAAAGTTAAACTAGAGAATTGAAGGCAGGAATTTTTCGTCCAACTTAAGTACAAACCATTTATTCCATGCTATATCGCGAAATATATAAATTTTCTAAATTAGAAGTAATTCTACTAGGAATAATGGAATTAATGTTGTCATAAGAGAAATAATTCTTTTTGTAGAGCGATTTAAGAATATTTAAACATATTGAACACCTAAAATTCTAGGGGCCATAGGGAAATAGTGTTGTCTATTAGCACAATGGTTGATTTGTTGAAGGGTATGAATGCTTGCTTTCTCAACCTTACCATCCTTTGTTGATATTTGTAGTTTGGGAGGTACTCCAAATCCTAAGGTACAAGATTGTGGAGGATTTGGACACACATGGACTTTGTGGGCAAGAGTACTCAAGCTATGGGTTTTGCACCCAAAATTGTGGTTGTGAGTCCATGAAGAGATTTGATGACTTGGCACTTGGACATGATAGAGCACCCTTAAAGGAGAAAGGGGTTGCTTCAACCACCAAGAGAGTCATTGTCATTGTGGAGAAATGAATTTTTATATGTTTTGAGTGGGTGAAATGTCTTAAAGATCAATTCTGACTTTGTTAAAGAGACCCTTCATGAAAGGCTAGATGTCAGCCTAAGAGAAAGATATAAATATGTGAGAGAAGAGACATCACTCCACCCATCCAAGGAGAAACACATCAAAGAATATACCTCCGAACTAGTTGCAAATCAAAAGGAGCTCAAGGGAATTAGAGAAGGAGTATTTTGTGTGTTCTTGAGAATGTTTTTGGGTCGATATTGATAGGCGACTAGCTGAGGGCTAAGAGGGGAATTATGCGAAGATTTTGTGGACATTTGAGGAGGTTTTTCTCTGTATTTCAGGTCGCATGTTCTCTGGGTTGATTGCAGGTGAATGACATATATATTAGGGAAGGTCGAGAGAACTAGTAAGAGGCCTAATGTAGGTGACAATCATAGTAGGGGATAACATAGTTAGAAGAAGCCTGAAGTGAGGGAAAACACAAGGTTTGGAGAAAAATCTAGGGCTGACGTGTGTCATAACCACAACTCAGAAAATACAAAATGCACAAAATCCGAGGTGAAGGGGAGCAGCAGGAGGTTGCAGAACAAGGTATGTTTGTCCTCTAGTATTAATGTTGTTGCTACTGGATGGTTGTCCTTGTTTGGTCAGAGTTTGAAGGACAGTTTGAAGGGTAGAAGAAGGTGTCCTTGGAACCCTAGATCAGTTTGAAAGGAATTCGATTGTTATAAGAAGGCAGACTTTGAGAAGCCTAGGGGTTTGGTTCTTGGGGAAATAAGGGCAACCAAGTAGGCTTATGAATCATCCCTAAGTTGATTGTTGAAGAAGTAATTTTAACAGTCAGAGTGGGAAACCCTCCATGCCCTAATATTGTCTTCATTGGAGTAGCACATGAAGGCAATAGTGGAAAGAAGTCCCAAACATATGAGGAGCAGCAGTGGGCAGTTTAGGAATTGTCCACAAATGAAGTTGTGAACAACACACGATAAGACACTATGTGTTGATTCAATGATGGACTAATGGTCAACTAAAGGGCAGTTGGTTAGTCGTGTTTAGTGCCCTAAAGGAGCAAGATTCAGTGAATCAAAGATCGCACAACGAAGCAACTTAGAGAGAGCTGAGATTGTCTAGATCATGTGACAAAGGATTCAGTTGAAGACATGGAGGTGCAGTATTGACTAGCTTGGCAATGAGATTGGCTTCGAGTTCTCATGGATTGGTAGTGAACCTGGTGAACAACAGTTTGTTGTATGGCAAGTTGTTGATCATGGACTTCCTTTGACTTGCCATGGATCGTTGGGACAGCTCGAGGATTTCTTTAGCATATATGAGATTGGCATGGACAAGATTGCTTTATGTGATATACATGATGGTGGCAGGTTAATTTCTTCATCGGATCGTGATGTTGCATATCCAATATTGGAGGGATGTGCACGTGTTGTGTTTGACCTGGGAGTATGAGTGCTTGCAGGATTAAGTTGTAATGATGGTGGCCCGTGTTTGACCATCACTCAGATAGACCTTGTAGGACACGAGATCAATAGCAGTATGAGCAAATGGAGACCATATAGACTTAGAAGGAGTCTAGTTTAAGAGGGAGTGACCCTATGGAAGTTTCAGATCTTCAGGTTCTGTAGATGGTGACGAGTAACTTCCTAGTATTGGAAGTACCTCCCTTGCTAAGGAGGAGTGTTGAGATTTGTAGCTTGGGGGGTACTCCGGACTATAGGGTATAGGGTTGTTGAGGATTTGGACTCACATGGGCTTTGTGGGCAAGAGTACCCAAGTGGTGGGCTTTGCCCCCAAAGTTGTGGTTGTGAATCCATGAGGATATTTAATGGCTTTGCACTTGGACATGATAGAGCACACTTAGAGGAGAAAGGGGTTGCTTCAACCACCAAGAGAGCCCTCGTCATTGTAGAGAAATGATTTTTTACATGTTATGAGTGGGTGAATTTTCTTAAAGATCAAGTTGGCCTTAGTTAAAGAGAACCTTCTTTAAGGGCTAGAAGTCACCCTAAGAGAAAAATATAAGTATGTCAAAGGGGAGACCTCATTTCACACATCCAATGACCGACATATCAAAGAATATACCTCTAAACCAGCCACAGATCAGACGGAGCTCAAATGAAGTGGATAAGGATCATTTTTGTGTCTTCTTGAAATTGTTTTGAGGGCCAAGATTGATAGGCAACAAACCGAGGGCAAACAGCTGAATTTTGGGCAGATTTCATTCATATTTTAGGGTTTTCTCTCTGTTTCAGGCCGCTAGTTCTCCAGGTTGATTGAAGGTCGAGAACATATCTTTCCACTGTGAAAAGTAGTTTGTTGTGGCATTTGAGTTGGTCGTATCATAGATTCAAAGACCCTAATCTAGATACTCTAGTGCCATCAAAAATCAATGACCTCATCTCTACGGCACATTGTGTAGGGGTGTGCATATGATGTGGAGCAAGAAATCACATAAATTTAAACATACCATTTGATGTATATGTCAAACCACTAACTAAGTGGTACTACCCATGAACCACGCTAGAAGGAGAAAACTTCGAGTAAACAAATAATAAAAACAATATGTTGTTGGAAAATAACATCACTCACCCATCCTTTGTGTTGCATCTACATTGCCTATCTTCTCCCCTCGACCCTCCAAGACACTACAATTGTAGTCACTCACTACACAAAGTAATATTATATATGAGATTATGAATAAACCATGAGATTTAATACCAAATACGCAAAGCGATGTATTAAACATACACATACCTGCCCTCCCTTGGGTAATATTATAGAAGCGAATAGAATAAATCACTTACAATTTGTAGGATGTCTCGCCCATCCTCTACCACATTTGTAGAATGTCTAAGGCATCTTCACCACTTTGTCTTTGTAGATTGTACAATTGTAATTCTTCACTACATAAAGAAGATCAATATAGTTGATTCTGAGAGCATAGATAAAGCATATAATAAATTGATTAGCAAACAAATGGAGCCACAAATTAGCAAAATATACTTTTAATTGAAGTGCATTGCATATAGGTATGTTGACTCACCCTCATTTATGAACAATAACCTCGACTTTTATTCTTTGCTTCCTTTGTTTCCTTTTCGACACACAACAAATGAAACCGAGACAGAATTACAAAGAACTTGAACCAAGAAAAAAGCAAAACGAGTACAACAAACCCAATAAATGAAACCAAGATAGAAGTACGAACAAAAAAAATAAAATAAATAAATAAATACAACACAAAGCATGGCCATGCTCAAACTCAACAAAACAAAACATGCAAATAAGAACAAAAAAAAAAAAATGCAAACATCCCCTTTGCACATCATGTCTCTTGTACCATGCCCTCACCCGCTAGAAGGAATAGAAGTTACTGACTAAGGTTAAAACACACATAGTCAGTAATGGTAAGCATATTTCAAAACCAATAATTATTCATAATAGGAAACAAACCTTAGAGTTTGTTTTATAACAATGACACTCTCTTTTGTATTCCACTTTCTCGTGTTGATCAGAACAAGTCATCTACAGAAGATACAAAATAAGATCTTAGAATTGTTATATAAATTAAGCTAGAGATTTGAATGCAATTATCAATCATAATAAGAAACATACCTCTCTTTGAGTTTGTTATATAAAAAGAGAGGTCATTTTGTATTTCATGTGTTCATGCTCACTGGACAAGTATTCTGCAATAAATACAAAATAAAATATTAAATTTCTAATAAAATTTAAACTAGAGAGTTTGGAGGCATGAACTTGGCTTGCAACTTCGAGTCCAGTTATATTCTAAGCTATATCACAAAAAAATATAAATTATCACATAAAATATTAATTTTCTAAAGTAGATGTACATCTACTAGGAATAATACAAACAATGCTTTGGCGATAATGTTGTATGTTAGCACGATGGTCGATTGGTTGAAGGGTCGGTATCGTTGTTTGCTCAACATTACCCACCCTACTATAGGGCATGCACTATGGGGGTGTCTGTGTCATGTGGAGCAAATAAAATGCAAATTTAAATATACCATGTCATGTATATGTCAATCAACTAATTGAGTAATACAACCCAAGAACCATGCTCGAAGAAGAATTAGTAGTGCAAACAAATAATAAAAAATACTATTTTAATGGAAAACTACGACTCACCCATCCTCTATGCTACATTAGCATTGCTTAAAGTATCTTCTCCACTCGACCATCCCAGACACTATGATTGTAGTCACTCACTGCACAAAGTAATTTTCTATATGAAATCATGAATAAACCACAATAGAAATTGAATAAAAAATATAGAGAAAGATAACTTAATTATACACATACCTACTCGCTCTTCACTAATGTTATAGCAACAACTACCATGAACAATAAGCCATGAAAATGTGAACCCAGGTATAACTTTTCTATTTATTTTGTATCAAACTTTTCAAAAAATCTCAAACCTCACACCCATTAAAAAGATCATACTACTTTGAAGCCATGACAAAATGATAAATCATCGTGCAAACGACATATATTACGGTGGATTAAAGCACAATATTATTATATTGGAAAAAAATATGGCTCACCAATCGTTTGTGATGCGTTTGTAGAATTTCTAAGGTCTTTTCACCACTTGACCTTCATAGACTATAGAATTGTAGTCATTCACTACACAAAGAAAATCAATATAAATTGAGTTGAGACCACATATAACACATATAATAAATTGAAAAGCAAGCAAATAGAGTCACGAATGACGAAAAGATAATTGTGAGTGAAGTGTATTGCGTATAGTTAAGGTGATCCACCTTCATTTATGAAGGATAACCTCCATCTCATTTCTTTCCTTTTCTCTCCGTACAAACAAAACCAACACCAAACTACAAGAAATGAGAAAACAAGTACAACACAAGGCATGGTCACTCTCAAACTCTACAAAAACAAAATATGTAGATAACAACAAACAAAAATTTGGAAACTCCCCCCTTGCACATTATTTCTATTGCAGTGTCCTCTCCTCTGCTCTGCTGAAAATAAAAAAAGTGGGGTGAATAAGGTTAAAATACAAACATAGATAGTAATGATAAGCATATTTCAAAACCGATAATTATTTACAATAGAAAACATATCTCCTAAAGAAGGAGAATCCTCTCCTCTACTGAAAAAGAAAACAAGTGGGGTGAATAAGGTTAAAATACAAACATAGATAGTAACGATAAACATATTTCAAAACCAATAATTATTTATAATAAGAAACATACCTCCTAAAGAACTTGTTATATAACGATAGACACTATTTTGTATTCCATTTACTTCTGCTCACCAAAACAAGCCATCTACAAAAAATATGTAACAAAATATTAGAATCATTATAAAAATTATATTAGGGAGTTGAATGTAATAATCAATCATAATATGAAACATACGTGTCTTTGAGTTTTGTTATATAAAGGGGGATAATCCATATTGTATTTCACATATTCGTGTTCACTGGAATCACCCATCTGAAATGGATACACAATAAACTATTAGCATTCTATTAAATGCTAAACTAGAGAATTGAAAGCAGGAATTTGTCATCAAACTTAAGTACAATGCATTTATATTCCATGCTATATCGCGAAATATATAAATTTTCTAAATTAGAAGTAATTCTACTAGGAATAATGCAATTGTTGTTGTCATAAGAGAAATAATTCTTTTTGTAAAGGGATTTAAGCATATTTAAACATATTCAACACCTAAAATCATAGGGGCCACAGGGCAATAGTGCTGTTTATTAGCACAATGGTTGATTTGTTGAAGATTCCACCCATCTGAAATGGATACACAATAAACTATTAGCATTCTAATAAAAGTTAAACTAGAGAATTGAAGGCAGGAATTTGTCATCCAACTTAAGTACAGTCCATTTATATTCCATGCTCTATCGCGAAATATATAAATTTTCTAAATTAGAAGTAATTCTACTAGGAATAATGCAATTGATGTTGTCATAAGAGAAATAATTCTTTTTATAAAGGGATTTAAGCATATTTAAACATATTGAACACCTAAAATCCTAGGCGCCACAGGGCAATAGTGTTGTCTATTAGCACAATGGTTGATTTGTTGAAGGGTATGTATGCTTGCTTGCTCAACCTTACGATCCTTTGTTGAGATTTGTAGCTTGGGAGGTACTCCAAACCCTAAGGTACAAGGTTGTGCAGGATTCGGACACATATGGACTTTGTGGGCAAGAGTACCCAAGCTATGGGTTTTGCACCCAAAATTGTTTTTGTGAGTCCATGAAGAGATTTGATGACTTGGCTCTTCGACATGATAGAGCACTCTTAAAGGAGAAAGGGGTCGCTTCAACCACCAAGAGAGTCCTAGTCATTGTGGAGAAACGATTTTGTATATGTTCTAAGTGGGTGAAATATCTTAAAGATCAAGTCTGACTTTGTTAGAGAGACCCTTCATGAAAGGCTAGATGTCAGCCTAAGAGAAAGATATAAATATGTGAGAGGAGAGACATCATTCCACCCAGCCAAGGAGCAACACATCAAAGAACATATCTCTGAAATAGTTGCAGAGCAGAAGAAGCTCAAGGGAAGTAGAGAAGGAGCATTTTTGTGTCTTCTTGAGACTGTTTTAGGTACGATATTGATAGGCAACAAGACGAGGGCTAAGTGGTGAATTATGGGAATATTTTGTGGACATTTGAGGAGGTCTTTCATTGTATTTCAGGCGGCAAGTTCTCTGGGTTGATTGCAGGTGAATAACATATATATTAGGGAAGGCCGAGAGGCCTAGTAAGAGGCCTAACGTAGGCGGAAATCATAGCAGGGGATAATGTAGTTAGAAGAGGCCTGAAGTGAGGGAAAGCACAAGGCTTGGAGAAGAATTTAGGGCTGACGTGTGCCCTAACCACAACTCAGAAAATACAAAATGCGCAAAAGCCGAGGTCAACGGGAGCAGCAGGAGGTTGCAGAACAAGGTATGTTTTTCCTCTTGTATTAATGTCGTTGCTAGTGGATGGTTGTCGTTGTTTGGTCAAAGTTTGAAGGGTATCTGAAAGACAGTTTGAAGGGTAGAAGAAGGTGTCCTTGGAACCCTAGATCAGTTTGACAAGGAATTCGATTGTTATAAGAAGGGCAGACTTTGAGAAGCCTAGGCGTTTGGTTCTTGGAGAGATAAGGGCAACCAAGTAGGCTAATGAATCATCCCTAAGTTGATTGTTGGAGAAGGACTTTTAACAATCAGAGTGGGCAAACCTCCATGCCCTAAGATTGTCTTCGTTGGAGCAACACAAGATGGCAATACTGCAAAGAAGTCCCAAAGAGATGAGGAGTAGCAGTGGGCAGTTTAGGAATTGTCCACAAACGAAGTTGTGAACAACTCACAATAAGACACTATGTGTAGATTCAATGATGGACTAATGATCAACAAAAGGGCATTTGGTGAGTCGTATTTAGTGCCCTAAAGGAGCAAGACTCAGTGAGTTAGAGTTTGCACCACGAAGCAACTTAGAGAGAGCTGAGATTGTCTAGATCATGGGGCAGAGGATTCAGTTGAAGACATGGAGGTGTGGTCTTGACTAGCTTGGCAATGAGATTGGCTTAGAGTTCTCGTGGATTGGTAGTGAACCTGGTGAAAACCAGTTTGTTGTATGGCAAGTTGTTGATCATGGACTTCCTTTGACTTGCCATGGATCATTGGGACAACTCGAGGATTGCTTTAGCATATATGAGATTGGCATGGACAAGATTTATTCGTGTGATAGACAGGATTGTGGCAGGCTAGTTTCTACATCGGATCATGATGTTGCATATCCAATATTGGAGGGATGTGCACGTGTTGTGTTTGACCTGGGAGCATGAGTGCTTGCAGGATTGAGTTGTAGTGATGGTGGCCTGTGTTTGACCATAGCTCGGACAGGCCTTGTAGGACACGAGATCAATAGAAGTATGAGCCAGTGGAGACCATGTAGACTCAGAAGGAGTCTAGCTTAAGAGGGAGTGACCCTATGGAAGTTTCAGATCTTCAGGTTCTATAGATGGTGACAAGTAACTTCCTAGTGCTGGAAGTACCTCCCTCAATAAGGAAGAGTGTTGAGATTTGTAGTTTCGGGGGTACTCCAGACTCTAGGGTACAGGGTTGTTTAGGATTTAGACCCACATGGGCTTTGTAGGCAAGAGTACCCAAGCGGTGGGCTTTGCACCCAAAGGGCTTTGCACCCGAAGGGCTTTGCACTTGGACATGATAGAGCACACTTAGAGCAGAAAGGGGTCGCTTCAACCACCAAGAGAGCCCTTGTCATTATGGAGAAATGAATTTTTATATGTTATGAGTGAGTGAATTGTCTTAAAGATCAAGTCGGCCTTAGTTAAAGAGACCCTTTTTAAGGGCTAGAAGTCACCCTAAGCGAAAAATATAAGTATGTGAGAGGAGAGACCTCATTTCACACATCCAATGAGCGACATATCAAAGAATATACCTCTGAACTAGCCGCAGATCAGACGGAGCTCAAACGAAGTGGATAAGGAGCATTTTTGTGTCTTCTTGAAATTGTTTTGAGGGCCAAGATTGATAGACAACAAACCGAGGGCTAGGAGGTGAATTTTGGGTAGATTTTGTTCACATTTGAGGGTTTTCTCTGTGTTTCAGGCTGCTAGTTCTCTGGGTTGATTGAAGGTTGAGAACATATCTTTTGGGGAAATGCAGAGAGGCCTATTAGGATGCCTAAGCTAGGTTGAAATGATAGCAATGGACACCATAGTTACAAGACCCTTGAAGTGAGGGAAAACACAAGTTTTGGATCAGAATTTAGGGTTGATATGTGCCCTAACCAAAGCTCAGAAATTGAAAAAAAGTCGAGGTCAAGGCAAGCAGCAGGAGGTTGAAGAACAAGGTATGTCTGCCAGTTCTTATTGATGTTGTTTGCTAGTAGATGGTTTTCCTAGTTTGGACAGAGTTTGAATGGTGTCTAAAGGATTGTTTGCAAGGGAGAAAAAGGTGTCCTTACAACCCTAGATCTTTTTGACAAGAAGAACTTTGACAGCTATAAGAAGGGCAGACTTTGAGGAGCCTAGGGTTTGGTTCTTGGAGAACTAAGGGCAACCAGGTAGGCTTATGAATCATCACTAAGTTGATTGTTGGAGAAATATTTTTGACAGTCATAATGGGTAGCACTCCATGCCCTAAGATCTTCATTGGAGCAATACAAGAAGGCAACAATGGGAAGAGGTCCCAAAGAGCTGAAGAGAAGCAGTGGACAATCTAGGAGCTGTATACAAACGGAGTTGTAAACAACTCACAAGAAGACCCTATGTGTTGATTCATTTGGTGGACTAATGATGAGCTAGAGAGCAGTTGGTGAGCCATGTTCAATGACATAAAGGAGCAAGAATCATTGATAGAGGCAGATGAAGTTGTGGAACGCTACATACGCAAGTAGGTGAAATGTTGTTTTCTCCACGGTAGATTGGTTAATTAAGGACTGAAATCAAACTCTAGTTTTTATTTCCTGTATCAGTGATTGTATGAGGGGCATGATCCTTGGTAGAGGAGGCCTAGACAGTTGTACTACAATTTGTTAATATAAAGAAATTGGGTTGTTGAAAATTGGTAAAAAGTTGCCTATTTATGTACATGTTGATTTATTGTCGTATTTATTCCAATGTGCCAACTAGTTTGTTGTGGCATTTGAGATGGTCGTGTCATAGATTCAAAGACCCTAACTTAGGTACTCTAGTGCCATGGAAAATCAACATCCTCATCTCTAGGGCACATTGTGTGGGGGTGTCCGTGTGATGTGGAGCAAGAAATCACATAAATTTAAACATACCATTTGATGTATATGTCAAACCACTAACTAAGTGGTACTACCCGAGAACCACGCTAGAAGGAGAAATCTTCAAGTAAACAAACAATAAAAACAATATTTTGTTGGAAAAAAACAGCACTCACCCATCCTTTGTGTTGCATCTACATTGCCTATCTTCTCCCTTCGACCCTCCAAGACACTACAATTTTAGTCACTCACTACACAAAGTAATATTATATATGAGATCATGAATAAACCATGAGATTTAATACAAAATACACAAAGCGATGTATTAAACATACACATACCTGCCCTCCCTTGGGTAATATTATAGAAGGGAATAGAATAAATCACTTACAATTTGTAGAATGTCTCGCCCATCCTCTACCACATTTGTAGAATGTCTAAGGCATCTTCACCACTTCACCTTTGTAGATTGTACAATTGTAGCTCTTCACTACATAAAGAAGATCAATATAGTTGATTCTGAGAGCATAGATAAAGCATATAATAAATTGAACAACGAAAAAATGGAGCCACAAATTAGCAAAATATACTTTTAATTGAAGCGCATTGCATATAGGTATGTTGACTCCCCCTCATTTACGAACAATAACCTCGACTTTTCTTCTTTGCTTCCTTCATTTCCTTTTCCACACCGAACAAATGAAACCGAGACAGAATTACAAAGAACATGAACCAAAAAAAAAGGAAAATGAGTACAACAAACCCAATAAACGAAACCAAGATAGAAGTACAAAAAACGAGAAAATTAAAAAAAAGAAAACAAAAAACAAAAAAAAAAGAAAAGAAAGATGAAACAAAGAAAAACAATTACAATTCAAAGCATGGCCATGCTCAAACTCAACAAAACAAAACGTGGAATAAGAACAAAAAAAAATGCAAACATCCCCTCTGCACATCACCTCTCCTGTCATGTGCCCTCCTCTGCTAGAAGGAAAAGAATTCACTGAATAAGGTTAAAACACACACAGTCAGTAGTGGTAAGCATATTTCAAAACCAATAATTATTCATAACAAGAAACAAACCTTCCGTAGAGTTTGTTTTATTACAATGACACTCTCTTTTGTATTCCACTTTCTCGTGCTGATCAAAACAAGTCATCTACAGAAGATACAAATTAAAATCTTAGAATTGTTATATAAATTAAACTAGAGATTTGAATGCAATTATTAATCATAACAAGAAACACACCTCTCTTTGAGTTTGTTATATAAAAAGAGAGGCCATTTTGTATTTCATCTGTTCATGCTCATTGGACAAGTATTCTGCAAAGAATAGACAATAAAATATTAAATTTGTAATAAAATTCAAACTAGAGAGTTTGGAGGCATGAAATTGGTTTGCAACTTTGAGTCGAGTTATACTCTAGGCTATATCACAAAAAAATATAAATTATCACAAAAAATATTAATTTTCTAAAGTAGATGTACATCTACTAGGAATAATACAAACAATGCTTTCATACCATAGGGTCCACAAGGCGATAATGTTGTATGTTAGCACGATGGTTGAATTGTTGAAGGGTCGGTATGGTTGTTTGCTCAACATTACCCACCTCTACTATAGGGCACACACTATGGGGGTGTCTGTGTCATGTGGTGCAAATAAAATGCAAATTTAAATATACCATGTCATGTATATGTCAATCAAATAATTGAGTAATACAACTCAAGAACCATGCTCGAAGGAGAAATAGTAGTGCAAAGAAATAATAAAAATACTATTTTATTGAAAAAATATGACTCACCCATCCTCTATGTTGCATTATCGTTGCATAAAGTATCTTTTCCACTCGACCATCCCAGACACTACGATTGTAGTCACTTATTGCACAAAGTAATTTTGTATATAAAATCATGAATAAACCATAAGAGAAATTGAATAAAAAATATACAGAAAACTAACTTAATCATACACATACCTACTCGCTCTTCACTAATGTTATAGGAACAACAACCATGAACAATAAGCCCTGAAAATGTGAACCCAGGTATAACTTTTCTCTTTATTTTGTATCAAACTTTTCAAAAAATCTCAAACCTCACACCCATTAAAAAGATCATACTACCTTGAATCCATGACAAAAGGATAAATCATCGTGCAAACGACATATATTACAATGAATTAAAGCACAATATTATTATGTTGGAAAAAAATATGGCTCACCAATCATTTGCGATGCATTTGTAGAATCTCTAAGGTCTTTTCACCTCTTGACCTTCATAGACTATAGAATTGTAGTCGTTCACTACACAAAGAAAATCAATATAAATTGAGTTGAGACCACATATAACACATATAATAAATTGAAAAGCAAGCAAATAGAGTCACAAATGAGGAAAAGATAATTGTGAGTAAAGTGCATTGCATATAGTTAAGGTAATCCACCTTCATTTATGAATGATAACCTCCATCTCATTTTCTTTCATTTTCTCTCCCTACAAACAAAACCAACACCAAACTACAAGAAATGAGAAAACAAGTACAACACAAGACATGGTCACTCTCAATCTCTTCAAAAACAAAATATGTAGACAACAAAAAACAAGAACTTGGAAACTCCCCCCTTGCACATTATTTTTATTGCAGTGTCCTCTCCTCCGCTGAAAAGAAAAAAAGTGGGGTGAATAAGGTTAAAATACAAACATAGATAGTAATGATAACCATATTTCAAAACCGATAATTATTTATAATAGGAAACATACCTCCTAAAGAAACAATATCCTCTCCTCTACTGAAAAGAAAAAAAGTGGGGTGAATAAGGTTAAAATACAAACATAAATAGTAATGATAAGCATATTTCAAAATCGATAATTATTTATAATGGGAAACATACCTCCTAAAGAACTTGTTATATAACGATAGACACTATTTTGTATTCCATTTACTTTTGCTCACCAAAACAAGCCATCTACAAAAAATATGTTATAAAATATTTGAATCATTATAAAAATTATTTTAGGGAGTTGCATGTAATAATCAATCATAATATGAAACATACATTTCTTTGAGTTTTTCTATATAAAGGGGGATAATCCATATTGTATTTCATATATCCATGCTCACTGGAATCAGCCATCTGAAATGGATACACAATAAACTATTAGCATTCTAATAAAAGTTAAACTAGAGAACTGAAGGCAGGAATTTGTCATCCAACTTAAGTACACTCCATTTATATTCCATGCTAAATCGCGAAATATATAAATTTTCTAAATTAGAAATAATTCGATGAGGAATAATGCAATTAATGTTGCCATAAGAGAAACAATTATTTTTGTAAAGGGATTTAAGCATATTTAAACATATTGAACATCTAAAATCCTAGGGGCCACAGGGCAATAGTGTTGTCTATTAGCACAATGGTTGATTTTTTGAAGGGTATGTAGCTTGCTTGCTCAACCTTACCATCCTTTGTTTGGATTTGTAGCTTGGGAGGTACTCCAAACCCCAAGGTACAAGGTTGTGGAGGATTTGGACACACATGGACTTTGTGGGCAAGAGTACCCAAGCTGTGCGTTTCGCACCCAAAATTGTGGTTGTGAGTCCATGAAGAGATTTGATGACTTGGCACTTGGACATGATAAAGCACTCTGAAAGGAGAAAAGGGTTTCTTCAACCACCAAGAGGTTCCTTGTCATTGTGGAGAAATGATATTTTATATGTTTTGAGTGGGTGAAATGTCTTAAAGATCAAGTCTGACTTTGTTAAAGAGACCATTCAAGAAAGGCTAGATGTTAGCCTAAGAGAAAGATATAAATATGTGAGAGGAGCGACATCATTCCACCCATCCAAGGAGCAACACATCAAAGAATATACCTCTGAACTAGTTGCAGATTAGAAGGAGCTCAAGGGAAGTAGAGAAGGAGCATTTTTGTGTCTTCTTAAGACTGTTTTAGGGATGATATTGATAGGCAACAAGACGAGGGCTAATTGACGAATTATGGGAAGATTTTATGGACATTTGAGGAGGTTTTTCTCTATCTTTCAGGCCACAAGTTCTCTAGGTTGATTGCAGGTGAATAACATATATATTAGGGAAGGCTGAGAGGCCTAGTAAGAGGCCGAACATAGGCAGCAGTCACAACCGGGGATAACATAGTTAGAAGAGGCCTAAAGTGAGGGAAAACACAAGGTTTGGAGAGGAATTGAGGGCTGACGTCTTCCCTAAACACAACTCAGAAAATACAAAATGCACAAAAGCCGAGGTGAACGGGAGCAATAGGAGGTTGTAGAACAAGGTATGTTTGTCCTCTTGTATTATTGTTGTTGCTAGTGGATGGTTGTCCTTGTTTGGTCAAAGTTTGAAGGCCATTTGGAGGATAGTTTGAAGGGTAGAAGAAGGTGTCCTTGGAACCTTAGATCAGTTTGACAAGGAATTTGACTATTATAAGAAGGGCAGACTTTGAGAAGCCTAGGGGTTTGGTTCTTGGAGAAATAAGGGCAGCCAAGTAGGCTTATGAATCATCCCTAAGTTGATTGTTGGAGGACTTTTAACAGTCAGAGTGGTCAACCCTCCATGCCCTAAGATTGTCTTCGTTGGAGTAGCACAGGAAGGAAATATTCCAAAGAAGTCCAAAAGAGATGAGGAGTAATAGTGGGCAATTTAGGAATTGTCCATAAAAGAAGTTGTGAACAACTCACAATAAAACACTTTGTGTTGATTCAATGATGGACTAATGATCAACTAAAGGGCATTTGGTGAGTCGTGTTTAGTGCCCTAAAGGAGCAAGATTCAGTGAATCAGAGTTCGCACCATGAAGCAACTTAGAGAGAGGTGAGGTTGTCTAGATCATGGTGCAGAGCATTCGGTTGAAGACATGGAGGTGTGGTCTTGACTAGCTTGGCAACGAGATTGGCTTGGGGTTCTCGTGGATTGGTAGTGAACCTAGTGAACAAAAGTTTGCTGTATGGCAAGTTGTTGATCATGGACTTCCTTTGACTTGCCATGGATCGTTGGGACAACTCGAGGATTGCTTTAGCATATATGAGATTGGCATGGACAAGATTGCTTCACGTGATAGACATGATGGTGGCAAGCTAGTTTCTTCATCGGATCGTGATGTTGCATATCCGATATTGGAGGGATGTGCACGTGTTGTGTTTGACCTGGGAGTATGAGTGCAGGATTGAGTTGTAGTGATGCTGGCCTGTGTTTGATCGTAGGTCGGAAAAACCTTGTAGGACATGAGATTGATAGCAGTATGAGCCAATGGAGACCATGTAGACTCAGAAGGAGTCTAGCTTAAGAGGGAGTGACCCTATCGAAGTTTCAGATCTTCGGGTTATGTAGATGGTGACAAGTAACTTCCTAGTGTTGGAAGTACCTCCCTCGCTAAGGAGGAGTGTTGAGATTTGTAGCTTGGGGCGTACTCCAGACTCTAGGGTACAGGATTGTTGAGGATTTGGACCCACATGGGCTTTGTGGGCAAGAGTACCCAAGCGGTGGGCTTTGCACCCAAAGTTGTGGGTGTGAATCCATGAGGATATTTAATGGCTTTGCACTTGGACATGATAGAGCACACTTAGAGGAGAAAGGGGTCGCTTCAACCACCAAAATATCCCTTGTCATTGTAGAGAAATGAATTTTTATATGTTATGAGTGGGTGAATTGTCTTAAAGATCAAGTCGGCCTTAGTTAAAGAGACCCTTCTTTAAGGGCTAGAAGTCACCCTAAGCGAAAAGTATAAGTATGTGAGAGGAGAGACCTCATTTCAAACATCCAATGAGCAACATATCAAAGAATATACCTCTGAGCTAGCCGTAGATCAGACGGAGCTCAAACAAAGTGGATAAGGAGCATTTTTGTGTCTTCTTGAAACTGTTTTGAGGGCCAAGATTGATAGGCAACAAACCGAGGGCTAAGAGTTCAATTTTGGGTCAATTTTGTTCATATTT
Source organism: Pinus taeda (assembly GCA_000404065.3). Taxonomy (NCBI): domain Eukaryota; kingdom Viridiplantae; phylum Streptophyta; class Pinopsida; order Pinales; family Pinaceae; genus Pinus; species Pinus taeda. The sequence continues at coordinate 115,405 of APFE030837180.1, forward strand.
GAGGGTTTTCTCTTTGTTTCAGGCCACTAGTTCTCTGGGTTGATTGAAGGTCGAGAACATATCTTTTGGGGAGGGCAGAGAGGCCTATTAGGACGCCTAACCTAGCCGAAATCATAGCAAGGGACACCACAGTAAGAAGACACCTAAAGTGAGGGAAAACGCAAGTTTTGGATCCGAATTTAGGTCTGACATGTTCCCTAACCAAAGCTTAGAAATTGCAAAAAAGTTGAGGTCAAGGCGAGCAATAGGAGGTTGTAGAACAAGGTACATTTGTCAATTCTTATTGATGTTGTTTGCTAGTAGATGGTTTTCCTAGTTTGGACATAGTTTGAATGGCGTCTAAAGGATTGTTTGGAGGGGAGCAGAAGGTGTCCTTACAACCCTAGATATTTTTTACAAGAAGAACTTTGACAGCTATAAGAAGGGCACACTTTGAGAGGACTAGGGGTTTGGTTCTTGGAGAAATAAGGGCAACTAGGTAGGCTTATGAATCATCACTAAGTTGATTGTTGGAGAAATATTTTTGACAATCATAATGGGTAGCCCTCCATGCCCTAAGATCTTTGTTGGAGCAATACAAGAAGGCAATAATGGAAAGAGGTCCCAAAGAGCTTAATAGAAGTAGTGTGCAGTCTAGGAGTTGTAAACAACTCACAAGAAGACCCTATGTGTTGATTCGTTTGATGGACTAATGATGACCTAGAGGGCAGTTGGTGAGCCATGTTCAATGAAATAAAGGAGCAAGATCCATTGATAGAGGCAGATGAAGTTGTGCAATGCTACATCAGCGAGTAGGTGAAGTGTTGTTTTGTCCACAGTAGATGGTTAATGAAGGACTGAAATCAAACCCTAGTTTGCATTTCTGTATCAGTGATTGTATGAGGGGCATGATCCTTAGTAGAGGAGGCCTAGACATTTGTACTACAATTTGTTAATATAACGAAGTTGGGTTGTGGAAAAATGGTAAAAGGTTTCCTATTTATGTACATGTTGATTTATTGTTGTACCTATTTCACTGTGCAAAGTAGTTTGTTGTGCCATTTGAGTTGGTCGTGTCATAGATTCAAAGACCCTAACCTAGATACTCTGGTGCAATGGAAAATCAACATCCTCATCTCTACGACACATTGTGTGGGGGTGTCTATGTGATGTGGAGCAAGAAATCACATAAATTTAAACATACCATTTGATGTATATGTCAAACCAGTAAGTGGTACTACCCGAGAACCACACTAGAACGAGAAAACTTCAAGTAAACAAAAATAAAAACAATATTTTGTTGGAAAACAACATCACTCACCGATCCTTTGCGCTGCATCTACATTGCCTATATTCTCCCCTCGACCCTCCAAGACACTACAATTGTAGTCACTCACTACACAAAGTAATATTATATATGAGATCATGAATAAACCAAGAAATTTAATACAAAATACACAAAGCCATGTATTAAACATACACATACCTTCCCTCCCTTGGGTAATATTATAGAAGCAAATAGAATAAATCACTTACAATTTGTAGAATGTCTCACCCATCCTCTACCACATTTGTAGCATATCTAAGGCATCTTCACGACTTCACCTTTGTAGATTGTACAATTGTAGCTCTTCACTACATAAAGAAGATCAATATAGTTGATTCTGAGAGCATAGATAAAGAATATAATAAATTGAATAACAAACAAATGGAGCCACAAATTAGCAAAATATACTTTTAATTGAAGCGCATTGCATATAGGTATGTTGACTCACCCTCATTTACGAACAATAACCTCGACTTTTCTTGTTTGCTTCCTTCGTTTCCTTTTCCACACCCAACAAATGAAACCGAGAAAGAATTAAAAAGAACATGAACCAAAAAAAAAGGAAAATGAGTACAACAAACGCAATAAATGAAACCAAGATAGAAGTACAAAAAAAAAGAAAAAAAGAAAAAAAGAAAAAGAAAAAGAAAGATGAAACAAAGAAAAACAATTACAACACAAAGCATGGCCATGCTCAAACTCAACAAAACAAACATGCAAATAAGAACAAAAAAAAATGCGAACATCACCTCTGCACATCACCTCTCCTGTAACGTGCCCTCCTCTGCTAGAAGGAAAAGAAGTCACTGAATAAAGTTAAAACACACACAGTCAGTAATGGTAAGCATATTTCAAAAACAATAATTATTCATAACAGGAAACAAACCTTCCCTAGAGTTTGTTTTATAACAATGACACTCTCTTTTGTATTCCACTTTCTCGTGCTGATCAAAACAAGTCATCTATAGAAGATACAAAATAAGATCTTAGAATTGTTATACAAATTAAACTAGAGATTTGAAAGCAATTATTAATCATAGTAAGAAACACACCTCTCTTTGAGTTTGTTATATAAAAAGAGAGGCCATTTTGTATTTCATGTGTTCATGCTCATTGGACAAGTATTCTGCAATAAATACACAATAAAATATTAAATTTCTAATAAAAGTTAAACTAGAGAGTTTGGAGGCATGAACTTGGCTTGAAAATTTGAGTCCAGTTATATTCCAGGCTATATCACAAAAAAATATAAATCATCACAAAAAATATTAATTTTCTAAAGTAGATGTACATCTACTAGGAATAATACAAACAATGCTTTCATACCATAGGGTCCACAAGGCAATAGCGTTGTATGTTAGCACGATGGTTGAATTGTTGAAGGGTCGGTATGGTTGTTTGCTCAACATTGCCCACCTCTACTATAGGGACGCACTGTGGGGGAGTCTATGTCATGTGGAGCAAATGAAATGCAAATTTAAATATAGCATGTCATGTATATGTCAATCAACTAATTGAGTAATACAACCCAAGAACCATGCTCAAAGGAGAAATAGTAGTGCAAAGAAATAATATAAATACTATTTTATTGGAAAACTATGACTCACCCATCCTCTATGCTGCATTAACATTGCTTAAAGTATCTTCTCCACTCGACCATGCCAGACACTATGACTGTAGCCACTTATTGCACAAAGTAATTTTGTATATGAAATCATGAATAAACCACAAGAGAAATTGAATAAAAAATATACAGAGAGATAACTTAATCATACACATACCTACTCGCTCTTCACTAATGTTATAGGAACAACAACCATGAACAATAAGCCCTGAACATGTGAACCCAGGTATAACTTTTATCTTTATTTTGTATCAAACTTTTCAAAACATCTCAAACCTCACACCCATTAACAAGATCATACTACCTTGAAGCCATGAAAAAAGGATAAATCATCGTGCAAACGACATATATTACCATGCATTAAAGCAAAATATTACTTTTTG